>JAOXNZ010000021.1:12405576-12422330 GCA_028566095.1 Kryptolebias brasiliensis | reverse complement strand
CTTCCAAGTGGTCAGACGTCATATTTTCCAGTCGTTCTGTGGAAGGAAAATTACCTCCCAGAGCACATCTTCACATATAATATTTTCCACCTCTGCTTCGATGATGTCCACAATTCAGACACTCAAAAGTGACTAATGTCACCTTCAAACACCATTTTCCCTTTTCTCAACACCTGGTCGTTTTCCTCTCTTGTGTCGCCAGCTTCCTGCTTTGAGTGGAGAGCCAAACAAAGGTTGGAGAAATTCAGTTCTCATAAAGCAACTTACAGCTTTAAAATCTGAATAAACAGGATGTCAGAAAAACACAACGAATACTTGAGATAACCTTCTACCATCTTTTTACGCAATGACTGTCATCATTTGACTTTCATGATCAAAGTCAGACCACACAAAAACACAGCATTATTAGGAAGTAAAGGGCTCTCCTGTGCTGTTGTGTCCCAGTTATCGGAGCTCCTGGTGGAATAGCGATTTCAGTATCACTGTGAGTCCCATTCACGCTGACCCTGAACTAGTTGGTCATTCTGCATGAGCAGAAAGGAAACCTCCTCACAGACTATAACCTTCTGTAACAATCCTGCAAAACAAATCTGAATGAAAACCTTTGGAGCTACATTCTCCTCTTAAAAGTAACTCTCCAAGTATTTAATGTCACACACAAGTCATTTAAATTGTACAATCTTACAAAAGAAAAGTGTCTGTATTTCTATTCCATATTTTCATATATCAGACTGCTTGAAATATTGATTTATAAAGTGTTTTGCTTATGTTTTTGTGCAGATTGATGAAATATCCCCTTACATCAGTGATTATCAACTGGCGGTCAGCATGCCACACCTGGCTCATATAATTAATTATATAATTAATAACTCTTATTAATTATGTAATTATTGCAATCTGACATAGCAATCATTTCACTTGTTCACAGCACATGACCCATAGTTCTCAAAGTTATGATCTGGGACCCCACTGTGAGGAGCAGAACATCAAGTGGGAGTTTTGAAATGATCTTCAGTAAGAAAAAAAATTTAAATAGCATATTTTGCCATATTTGAGAGATAAAAACAGTCGTCATAAAGAGTAAAAATGCTCAAATGTGAAACCATTTAAGAACAGACTTTCCATTAAGAGCTATACACAATAGGGAAGATTTTACTTGTTCATAACCTTTCTACAAACCTATATTTAAAAAATCTGAACTACAAGCTCTTCACCTTAGCTAGTGAAAAGAAGTGCAGGCATGAAAGTGTATTGGAAGTAACTCAGCCGGAAAAAAACAACACACACAACCTGAAAAGATATTTTAGAGAAAGAGAAGAGATTTGAGACATTCAGATCTTGAATCAGCCAGTCTTCAACCAATGGAAATCTCTGTATGTGCTCACTGCTCTGATTCATTTGTCAAACTGGATTAGTGAATCTGTCAGCTGCAGACTTTACTTCATAAATCCAACAGGTGATTAGCTTTCCCAGAAATAAGATTAATAATAATATCTGTTGTAAAAAAAAAAAGAAAAGATCACAGTGCTCTGGTGTTTTCATTTTTATTTTATGAAAGCTTCTGGATCATCTGCCTCACCATCTAATGTCCACCTTCATCTGATTTTCTCTACGTGTGATACATAAAACATAGTGCGCCATCATCTCACCTCACTGAAAGCCTCCCTTCATCTTTGGAAACCCTAAAAGGGCTCCACATCTCCCTCTCAAAAGAGGTATTCCAGCCCAGATACACTCATCTGCTCTCCTCCCTCAATTTCTTTCATTCCTCCCGAATCTCCCAGGTGTACTCTAACTCATGAGCTGGAGCAGGAAGCCACACTTCATTAAGGTCTGTACTGATCCTGAGGTGCTGGAGCCAGAGGCAAAGTCAATGACAGAGTCAGAGTGAAATCTCTCTGTTAGGCTGCAAGGCACGCACGCACAGCTAGAGGCCAGGAGAAATGGTTTACCCAAGGGCTTGCTTTGCACAGATAGAGCGTCATAATTAAAGTAACATGACTAGTTCAGGAGGGGAAATGCCTTTGGAATACAAGACATATTCATTTTGTTTATTTCTCTGTTTTACTTACGGTGTGTAATACTATATGATTATGCAATATGCATTCCTTGAAGAAATGCATACTGCCAGGTGCTAGATCTACGTTTAAAATTGCCAGTGTTTTAAACAAAGATCTAGTCTAATTTGTTAGCGCTTTGAGTATGTCTTTCAGAGGACTTCCAGCTATTGCCACACCAAATATCAGCTTAAGATTTGAAAAAAGTGACTGAGTTATAGCAGTTTTTGTGTTTGCTAAGGTTGCTTAGCTGTGGTGGCCAGCCTGAACTGGGTTGCCTCCACAAGTTAATCGGTTGTAGATGTACATTCAGTAATTACTTTCTGAGAGTTCCATTAAAATCCATTAACTGGTTCATGAGATAATTTGCTACCAGACAGAAAAATGAACAGAAAGACAAATGCTTTCATAGCAGCTTTCAATAAAGAGCTTTCAAAGGAAATTTAAACATTGCCATTATACTTCACAAAAAAAACACTTTTTAGTACTGTTATTGAACCATAAACATTTCAAAAACAAGGTTTGCCATCAGAAAAATCCCTTCCTTACGTTTCTTTCTTGACAGTTCAGCCTGGTTTGATCAAAGCCAGCCACAAACCTGCTCTGACATTACGTGCCAGGCAGCAGTTGAGACGTGGAAAGTAAAGCATCCGTACGAGCCTTGATTTTATTTAAGGGAACACCAGACTACATCATGACAAATGATTCAACAACTCCTGTTGTTTTCAGGCAGACAAAAGTTTGGTTTTGAGTTCACTGTGAAGTACAGAAGAAATCTTTCTTTGCACTCTGTCCTTCAGATGCTCAAGTGTGTTTAATTGGCAGTCTGTTCAGTGATTGTCTGAGGAGAATAACAGGAGCTCATTCAGAGGCTGGTCTTAGAGCTATGAAAGATTTTAGTCCAAACACACAGATTAATGTTTGTGTGAATGTGTGGACACACTCCAACATACGTGCTTGCATGTGCCACTCTGTGTGGGAAGGTAGAAACTAGAACAAAATGTGGCAACATTGCTGCGCCCAGGCATTGACAATTAACCTCAATAAATGTTTGGCTTCCTCTGAAAATGTCCTTTAAAATATTTTTAGATTTTAGTTTAAAGATTTGACACACTGGTGTTAAAAGATACCATATTACAACATATGGTATCGGCTTGCTGCCAAAGGCAAAGGCGGAGGGTTAAGGTTTTTTTCTATGTCTATTAGTGTTAGCTCATCAACCACCATGTGGATTTTAAAGAAACTCTCAAAAGGTAATCACTGCATGTACATCTACCACTTAATAACTTTTGGAGTCATCCCAATTCAAAGCCACCACAAAAATGTCTGTAACTCAGTCAATTTTACAGATTTTTGAGCTAAAAATTGGTAGCTAAAAAGTCATTCTCAACACATAATCAGAGCTCCACACATTGTGCAACAGCTTTGTTTAAAACTTTGACATTAACCGTTAGAGTCAACCCTATCCGTCTGTTAGCAAATGATTTCATGAACCACAGGACAGATTATAGTGAGCTTCTCAGAAAGGTATTATTGGAGGCACATCTACAACTGATTAACTATATAAGTCAACTCAATTCAAGATGGCAACTAGAACTAACTAATCGACCTTTGCCAACACAAAAATGGCTATACCTCAATCAGTGTTACAAATATTAAGCTAAAATCTGGTGTAGTAGCTGAGATTCATCCTCAACACATACTCAAAACACAAAGAGATACCTCAATATTGCATTAGAATATACAAAATGTTTTTTATAAGGTTTGACCAAAATGACTTTACCTCTGTCATTTCTCATTATATGATGATTTTAAGTTTAAAACTCTCACTACTCGTGGCTTGTCCAGCTAAAAGGTCTAAAGTTATTGAATATTTCAAATGTAACAACAAAACATGACTCTTAAGTTATTTATTGGTAGTAAGACTGAGAGTCCATACCTCCAGGTAAACTGATAGGGCCACATCCTTTGCCCTGAGGGTCTTCTTTCACGATGAAGATGGTCTTCTTGCAAAGCCTCCAGAGGCCAAAGTGGGCTGCCTCGCATGTGGCATTGAGCTTTTCCACACGCGGGCTGAGGACAGCCCAGTGGTCAGTCACCACTGCGGCCAGCATCGCAGACATCCCAAAGACAATCACCACAGACGTGATCTTGACTTTTGTCACCTGCTCCTCAAACATGTTGCCGCTCGGTGTGTGTGTGTGTGTGGTAAGTTGTAGATGTGCGTATGTGCGTGCACGTGCCTGTGTTTGCATGTGTTTGTGTGTGGCAGGAGTATGAGAAGGGCTAACTGTGTTAGCAGAGGGAGCGACTGAGCAGACTGCGGTTGAAGTTGCTCCTCTTCTTGTTTGTCTTTGGTCTTTGACACCAGATGTCGACTCCAGATGTTTCTTTGTCTCCGGCACACGCCTGATGTCCTCTCGTCTCTCCTGCTCTCCAAGGTTCTTTCTTTTCCTGTGCCTGATGGTTGGTAAAAAGGGGCCAGATAACAGTGCCCTAGTTTCTTTCTCGCTTCTCTCTTCCTCTCCCTCCCTGTTTGTCTTTGGTAAGCTGAGGCCATTCAGTTACACAGTGAACATGTCCCTGGATGTGTTTGCACCTTTTACACCAATTACTTGACCACTGTGGGTATCAGAGATGGAGGAGGACTGCATGAACACTAATTTAGAGTTTAGACACAGACTACTGATTGTAAATGCTCCACTGCAATTCTACCAACAACATCTAAGAAGATTCAAACTAAACATCCAGCAAGTTTTGACACAGCTGTTTAATTTTTTACTTTCACTTTTTCACTTCACTAAAAACCTGTCAATCCATCATTTATCTGGAACGTTTTCTGTCACATCTTTCTCTCCTTCAGTCCAATCCCGTTCCAGCTCAGTTGTCTCAGGCGCTGTGTGCCGTGGGACTCCTGGGGGGGAAGATTTCCTTTATTAGTTGTCATCTGAATGAGCTGATCTACTTCCTCAGCCAATCAGCTGTCATGTTTGGAACCAAAGGTCCCACCTGATGCAAGAAGCTGATCCAGATTTGTGAAGAAAAAAGAAAAAAAAGAGTTTCAACAGTAAACCTGCAAATGCTGAGGTTTTTTTTTTTACATGGTTTCTTGTCATTTTTGTTGAGATTGTTTGATCAATATGTGTAATACATTTTCTTTATTTTCAGAATACTCAGTATAAACTTTCTTGTAAGATGAATCAGATGTATTCTGTACTATTCATAAGGAGACAGCGTGTCCTTTTTCATGTCGAACAGCACAATATTTTATACCTTGTTCCAGAAATTTAGATGTAATGCCACATTTTGATTGGCTTTGTATTTCAAAAGTTAGTGTTGCTAAAAAGATTTAGGACAGCACAGAATCCAAAACAAATTTTTTCAAGAGGACAATAAAATATATTGTCTATCCATTCATTAATTTTCTGCCATTTATCAGTGGTGAGGATCCAAAGCAACACGTCCAGGAGGGAAACCCAGACATCCTTCTCCCCAGCAACACTCTCCAGCTCCTCCTTTGAGATCCAAATATGTTCCTAGGCCAGAGAAAATACATATAATCGCTCCAGCAAATTCTGGTTCTGCCCCAGGGTCTCCTTCCAGAGGGACCTGCTCAAAAACCCTTCAGAGGGAGGCACCAAAGAGGCATCCTGATCAGATGCCCAAATCATCTCAACTGACTACTTTTAATGCAGAGGAGCAGCAGCTCTACTCTGAGCTCCATCTGGATGACGATGCTCCTCACCTCATCTCTAAGGCTGGGCCCAGCCACCCTACGAAGGCAGTTCATTTTAGCTGCTTGTATTCAGAAATTCATTATTTTGATCATGATCTAGACCTCATTACCATAGGTGAGGGTTGGAATGTAGACAGACCAGTAAATGAAGAGTTTTGCCTCTTGGCTCAGCTTCCTTTTCACTATGATAGACCAGAGCAACGCCCTTGTTGCTGTGGATGATCCATCTCCCACTACATTCTCCCATCACTCATGAACAAGACTCCAGGGTACTTGAGGCAGAAACTCCTCCCCAATCCGGAGGGGGCATTCCATCTTTGTCCAGTTGAGAACCATGACCTCAGATTTAGAGGAACTAACTCTCACCCTAGCCATTTTACACTCCATGCCTGAATGTCATGGCTTGAAGATGTCAGCAGAACTATATCATCTGCAAAAAGCAGAAACAAGATCCTGATCCTGTTCCCAAACCTGACACCCTCCTCTTCATGATTGTGCCTTGAGATCCTGTCCATGAACCGGGCCTGGGCAGAGCTCAACATACACCGTGAAAAAGTATAACGCTGTGTCAAGGATGTGGACACAACTCCTGGTTATATCAGTCTGCTGCCTAGCTTTGTCCATTTGAAGAAATTTAGTGACACTTACCAAACCAAATCCAACTTTAATTGCTGAAAGTTCTGTGAAGCATCATATAGACTAACTCTAACAACAGAAAACATAGCTGCAATCCATGCAAATCATAATTGATTTAAAAGCTGTGCAGCAAACTGTGGAACTAATCTTACACAAGTCGTTGTTTTAAACTCTAAGTTTTCTTCATTTGTCAACCAATATCAAAGCCTGAACCAGTTTTGGCACACAAATCTTTTCTTCAGTTTTACAAAACTGACCACCCATGGTTTGGGATGATATAAAATGTTAAACCTGACATACTGTACTTCAAATCCACCATCAAGGTTTCCCTTTGAAATGCCTGAGTACATGGACGAGCTTTTTATAAACCTCTGTGCCCCATTTTAGACAGAACTGTGGCCCATTTTCAGCCCTGATCCCACTCACACAGCTCTGCTTTCTTAAACACATTAAACTGTGAGACATATAAAGCAAAAGTTAAAGTCAAAAAGATGGAAGATAAAACAGATGGCATGGATGTCTTGTTCGAGAAGAAATGTTTTTTATGCTCTGTCTGTTATATTAGAAGATGTTTCTTTCTGTGTGGGGGAGAAAGAGAAACACTAAAGCTAGTCTGATGCCTCACACTTATCTATGTGTAAAGAATCATTAGCAATCAACTAATTACTGACTATGAAAGATAAATCACGCACTTTCAAAAAAGAAACCCTGTAGTGAGCGGTTTTAAATAGGTTTTTGAGATGAGGAAAGAATCCATCTGGCTAAATTTGAAGCAAAGTTGCCCTTTTCCCCAAGGCAGAGTCCCCTCCAAGGCTGTGACAGCTTCCACTCTTCTATAAGTGTGTAATAATAGTGTCTTTTGGTGCTGCCCATCTTCCCGGGTGACCCTCTGACCTGCGTTATTTGCTCGCGGTCTCTCGGTGGCTGTGAACAGACCAAACACCTCAACGCTGCTCTGTCTCTAAGCAACAGATGGAAAGCGTGGATGACACGCCACCCACAATGCTGCAGTGTGTCATACTGAAGGGATCACCTGGTGTCAAACGACTGAGGAGAAAAAAGCACTGAAACAGACAACAGCATAAAGAAGGAAGGCAAATCTAACTCACTGGAGTGCAATCAGAAATATAAAATTGCATCAACAAAAACTTTGGTTTTGCTGAAATCAAAACTGACTAGTCTAAATGCAGATATTCTTCGATTATGGCTGCCAGCCTTCTTGTCAGAACCATAATAAACCAACCTTAATTGGTAGCTAATTTTACCCATAGCATCGCCTTTAGAGAGAACCCAACTGTGTTCATTTGCTAATGACAGCCAGTATTACTCAAGCTAAATTAGATTACCCCAAGGCCATTTCTATGAGGGTCATGTAAATCTCTGTCTCTAAAACATCAGGATCAGTTACAACACGTCTTCATCTTGGTGGGGCTGTCCTCGCTGCTCATTTGATCTGTTCTGGCAAACTCTTGGATCTAAACAAAGCAGAGGTGATGTGGGACGGCGAATTATGACTTAATGAGCAAAGATTGAAACAGAAAAAAATGAAATTAAGTGAAATAACAAAAGGTTGATGTGGTGAATGTGTTGCAGCATTAGACGTTTCAATCAAAAGCTGATTTCCCAGGTTAGATTAACAGCTCTGACTCCTTGTTTGTTTAAATGAAATCTCAGCAGTGAGATTACACTTATTTTACGAAGATAGTTTTTAATTTGGGGACAACACACATCATGTTTTAGATGTGTGATTTATGATTTGTGGTCCAGTAGCACATTTGCTTTTTTTTCAGGTCATAGCTGTTCTCATAAGGAATATTATAAGTTTACGTTATTGTTAAAACTGCTAAGTGATACTTATCACTCACCACCATAGACAAAAGGGTAATGATGCTTTTGACTGGGATCTGTGCGCTGCACACACAGCTAATCAACCTTAGAAAACACAAAAATGGCTATAACTCGGTCAGTTTTACAGGTATTGAGCTAGCATTTGGTGAGTTAGTAGCTCATTCACAACCTATAAAATGAGAGCTAACTGATGACGTGAGATCTGTTTTTAAATCTTTGCCTCTAACTACTGAAGTCTCACTGTCTGTTAGCAAATTCTTTCATGAACCACTGAAAGTGTTTTTAAAAAACTCTCAGAAAGTAATTAGTGGATGCACATCTACAACTTATTAACTTTTGGAGCCAATCCAAAGACAGGAATAACTCGGCCAGATTTACAAACATAAAGCTCAGATTTGGTGCGTTCGTAGCTAAAAGTAATTTATAATACATACTCTGAGTGGTACAAATTGCACAGCATAATTGCTTAAAACTGTTAGAGTCAACAGTATCTGCTGTATGTTAGCAAAATATCTCACAAAGCACTGAACGAATTCTTATGAAACTCATAGAAAGCAATCACTGCACCCACAACTGATAAAGTTCTTGCCACAGCTAATTAATCTTAGTCATCACAATAATGGCCTGGACAGTAAAATTAACCAATATTGAGCTAAGGCTTGGTGTGGTAGTAATTGAGAGTCATCCTCTACGCATACTTTGAGAGCTGACAGATCTTATGAGATCTCATAATGAGATTGTGCATAACTTAATTAAAAGGTTTGACCAAAAGACTTCATCTCCATCCCTTCTTATCATAAGATGAGCTTAGTTTAACACCTATAAAAAACATAAAAGGAAACCGACAAACTGCAATTCTTCAAAAAATACTAGGCCTTTAATTGAGATTTTAAACCTCATCATTTAGTCAAATCCAGAGTCTCTGTGGTAAAGTGGCTGCTTTTTAACATTTTGACCTGAGAGCTCTGCCATTAGTGTGATAGAGATCGACTTGTTTATCTGACAAACAACGCAGATTATCCAACCTTGTAGAGGCTTGTAGCTGAGAACACAGTGATTCAATTGCATGCAACCGAGAAGGCATTAAGGGTTCAGCAAGGTCAGCCACAAAGATCTGAATGAAGCACTGTGATCAAAAGCCTTCAGTGAAAAACAAGCTCCACTGAGAGGATTGTGGTTGTAACACAAAAACAGAGCTTCTTTTGAAGGCATTTTTCAACTGGTAGCTATTGAAGATGAAGATATTCACGGGTCCTGGCACATACTGTAGATATGCAGTGGTAAATAATGTTTCTTGATTATATTGTTGATGTTGTTAAAGCTCGTGCTGATGTCCTGGAGTTGTCTCTGCCTATATGGTTTTTGCATATTTTATTTTTTATTTTTGCGTGTGTGTCTGAATCAATATTTGACCATATCAAATCACCATGTTCCAATGCTGATATATAAAATTAAGTCAGATTTATAGATATTAAGCTAAGATTTGTTGTGGTAGTAGCTAAAGTCTTGCCCAACACATACTCCAAGTATTAACATTATTGTTATTTATGTTATTTTTTATATTTGACTACAAAAGCTGAAACTAATTATCTTAAATGATCTCAAAGCTCTGCTGCCTGGGATGAAGGCAGTTATGCTGAAACCTGTTGGAGTTACTTTTTTTTACTGGTCTAGAAAATTATGCCAAATGAAGCAAAGGTATTTTAGTCATTTTAAGGACAGAATACCTTGGAGTTTTTTTACATTCATGTTTGTGCTTATCCCATTCAAAGAGCAGCTCATTTGGACCCATATTGAATCCATGAAGCACTCTTATAAAGACTATGCTTGTAATAAAATTATCTTAAGCTCCACTCACAACCCACTCTAAGTGTTTTGGACACAGGGATGGATAGCTCGCAGCCGGGCCAGAGAAATCACCACCCAGGCACAAACATTATGACCCTGATTTTGTTTATTTGTCTAAATACAGTATGTTTGGGGAAGAACATAAATTAAAAATACTGTTTTTTAAATAAGAACAATAAAAGCAGGAAATACAGTCAATCATAAAAAGAGCAAAGGCACTGAAAATACCTTTACAATAGTGATAAATTTGGTCTTGAATGTACTATATCAGCAAAAAGACTTTTTTTGATACAAGGGTGCCTCGGTTTATTTCCCTTTTTATTCTGTGCAACTTGTCAAGTTCCCTTTTAAACTTCAAAATTGTTGTTCCTTGAAGAAAATAGAGAAGGTACTTCTATATATAGTAAGCCATAAATCAGTATAAGCACACAGAGTAAAGTACAGCTGCCAATACATGTAATAGAAAATATAGTTTCTTCTTCTAAACACAGTCATTGTACTTCACTTTACAAAACAGATAATTTGATAGACTCACTGACTCATAACAGCAAAATTAGTTAGGACTAAATATAAAAAGGTACATTGAATTACATGACCGTTTACAGACTTATCGAAGCATCATTACTGAGCCATTCTTCAGCTAAATAATGCTTTGACTTTTCTGCTTACATTACGTTCTTTTTTATTTCACTTCTATTTACAGCTTTACATTTCAAACTGAAATTTGACTCTTTTTCAGACTAAAATATAAAAATGAAAGACCCATGCTGATGGCTTTTTTCTTTTTACGTGTGCTCATCTGGATTAATGAAGTGTTATCTCCGGTAGGAGTATCAGATTCTCTAACACGACTCTGTGGTTGACTGAGCCCACCTCTGAAGAAACCCACTCCAGGTGGTTCTTAGAGCAAACTCAAGCAAACACTCACAGCATTTACCAAAGACAGTGATGGCATTTTTCTTTCTTTTTTTAACCTCCAGTCATTTTGAACAGGTTTCTCTTTGTCACTGGTCCATTTCCCGTCATGGTGGCATGGAGAGGACCTCAGAGTTCAACCTGTGTATCACTGTATTTCCTGAGAGTACTAACAGAACAGAACGGTCATAGACCCGCAGGACAGTAGTACACACGCACACATCTTGTATTTAGAGCCACATCCTTCAGTTTCACACAGCTTTCTTTGCTTCTGTCTGGGGCGTCTGTTCGATGGGGCAAGGCAGCCAGATGGACTCCCAGGCTTTATGACAGACAGACGTGGATTCCCTGTCTGGCTGTCATCTTTATCCGTTAAACACTTGATGCCAGGGCTCCAGTCAGAGCAAAAGGAAGTCCTGGCTTGTGTTGTTTTCAGTTCTGGGTTCCCTCTATTTTTTGGGTGGGGGGTAGGTTTTGGGGTGGAGGGAGGGTTTTTTTTGTTTTTGTTCCCTCTTTTTCTCTTTATCAGCTGCTCTTTTTTTCCAGGACAGGCAGATACACAATGACACATCCATCAGAGGGTGTGATGGAAACATGGCAGACTGTTATAGAAGTGAATAAAAAGAGGCCACTGAACAGAGGTCATTTTGTTCCACACTGTGACAAACGTCTGAGAGGAATGTGTTTAATGAAGAGACAGTGAGGAGGGAGATAAAATCTGGAAAAAATGTTAAACGTTCAATACATCACAGCTCGACAAGTATACCATTTTGTAAAGATGCTGACTCCCCGTTGTACTCTTGTGAGTGTTGTCTCTTTCAAACCTGTGATTAGATTAAAAGATGAACTCAAATGTGAGGACACAATAGAAGCTTTGAAGAGTTTAACATCACATACAAATGCAACACTTTCAAGTTGAAAGTCATCTTTCATTTAGCACCGTGTTGTTTGATTTACAAGTAAAATACTGCTGAAGGACACACCTCAAGGTTTCATTCTCAAGTTTACCCACAAAGTATAAAGATAATTACTGTGATCAACATACTGCTCACTTTTAATTTTCAATAGGCTACAGCACAGACAACAGTAACTCTGTTCTGCATTGATGGCCTCTAAAAGCAGGAACATTTGCTCCAGTTGTGTTAATTGGCTCATTCTCTGTCCGGATGACTGTCCTCTTGGCTCATATTGGTTATTTCGAAATGGACACACTCTCTAACATGGCAGGAAGCCATGAGTGCTCAGCCCTCAGCAGGCCAGGACACTGATTTTACATCCATTCCTT
Organism: Kryptolebias brasiliensis; assembly: GCA_028566095.1. Taxonomy (NCBI): domain Eukaryota; kingdom Metazoa; phylum Chordata; class Actinopteri; order Cyprinodontiformes; family Rivulidae; genus Kryptolebias; species Kryptolebias brasiliensis. Next base: position 12,410,005 of record JAOXNZ010000021.1, on the reverse strand, counting down.
TCTTGTTCTTATTCAGGTGAATTTTAAGCTCAGCAATGCACCTCTCACACAGGCGTGGTCCTGCGGTTCACCCCGTCCTTCAAATCATTTGGGAAACAGTTATGGACCTGGAGGAATTCGGCGCTGCTCTCGTGCTCTGGACTGTACGTGTTCTCTGTCACACTGTCTCTTGCCAGGGCATACATGGACAGCTCGTCCAGGGGCCCACTGGAGGATGGCGCCCCTTTCAGACCGACCACTGGCGAGTTCTCCCTGGAGGCCTCTGTGGAGTGAGAGCTGGCATGTGACGTCCGCCGACGGTAGCGGAAGCTCGGTATCCTTGAATATGGGGACGAAGAAGAGAGCGAACGAATAAACTCGCGCCGTGCCTTCCAGCGGACTTCCTTGTTCTTCTCGATGTAGATGTTGATGACAAGAACGGCCACTGTCTCAGCTACGATGAAGGAGAGGGCGCCAAAGTAGAAAGACCATCCGTAGGAGTACGTGTACTTCTTGTCATCGTCACGTTTGTCGCTGGGGTCTCCGGCATTGCTGGAGATGTAGACAATGATGCCAATTATGTTGCTAAGACCTGATAAATAAGAAAGAAATAAAGAGAAATGTGATATTTTGTAAAAGACGCAAGAGACAGCCACCAAAAATCATTCATCCACAGCTTTTCTAGTAAGAGCAATCAAACTCATGAACACACACTGTGCAAAGTCGTTCGTCAGCCAAAGATTGCAGGCTTTTCACAACTTCTTGAGCCTTTAATGACAAATTTCCTTTTTGCCCACAAGTGAGTTGTGTGAAAGGACGTTCTGACCTTCTTCTGGGAAGAAACATGTTTGTCTTCATGATTGCACCTTTGATTAAGTACAGCGTGGGATCATGAGTGCCACATCAAGCTGCCTTCTTCATTAGAAACCCCAGCCCACATGAGTGTTCCTTGCTGGGAGCATGTATGTGTCATCCATCTCACCTGCAGCTACAAAAAGTATGCCCGCACTGAGGAGGACATTGTTTGTCTTGTTGTTGACCCGGCCCACACCGACACACATGCCCCCAAGCATCAACAAGGTGGTACTGAGGATGGGGAACACACTGGAGGCACGAACTATACCTGCAGAAAGACAGAAAAGGACTCACTCAAGATTGTTTTACCACTAAAACTATAAAGAGTCTCTTTTAGCATCAGTGACCAGAACAGAACAATGCATCATTCAACACACTGTAGTTTGTATATTAATTAAGCAGCACAGTTTAACGTCTATTCAGTCCTACCACTTTTCCACCATCTCTCATGGCTAATTTTGAGAACTCTATTATAATTTATTCTTTGAAGCCTTGTTGTGACAAAGCTTTGCTAATCAGCTGTGGGTTGCAACAGGAGCACTCACTGACTATCACCACTCAACAAATGAGTCACCATTTTACCTATTCAAGGATTGCTAAACCTATTCAGCTGTGTAGTCTTTCATTAGAATGGGCTTTCATTTATTTCAGCTAATGAAATAAACTTGAATTTCTTCCAAATTCTGATGCCCTCTTGTTCTTTGTTGTGTATTAAGCAAATACTGATTTAGCTGTTTTTAGGAAGAATGTTCTTTGATAAACAAATATTTGTTGCATATCTACTAAATGGCCATAGAGGGAAAAATAAAGTTTCTTGCCCATGTTTTATTATACAGGGTGTGTGAAACTATTTGATTGCATCTTCATTATTGTCATTATTATCTCCTTCTGCCATGAAAGGCTGGCAATCATCTAACCACCTATGCCTGTGTGTGATTGTTTGTCTGTCTGTTAGCAAAATATCTCACAAACTACTGGGAAAAAAATTTAGGAAAGTCTCAGAAAATAATCATTGCTGTACATCTACAGCTTTTGGAGTCAACCCAATTCAAGATGGCCACCACAGCTAATCAACTATAGCAAACATAACAATGACTACAACTCCACCAGTTTACAGATACTGAGCTACAACAGCAGAGGGTCATCCACAACACATACTCAGAGAGCTAAGAGATATTCAGAATCTTTATGTAGGTGTTTGGTGTGCAAGATGGCCTGTGATATGCGTTCCATCAAGGAAGGCTAGTTTCATTTAGCCATGTTAATTTTTTAGTTTTTGTATGTGCTTAATGTGCATGTCAAGAACCTCCTGTAACTCCAAAATACTTTGGGCATGGTGTATAAAAAATCAGTGCCAGCTGTTAAAACTAAACAAAGCTAAACTTTCAACCCATACAAAATAGAATTAATCTAACCTAAGGTTATTGTTCAGAAAACTTAATCACAGTGATCAGCTGTTTAAGTCTGTTCCTGCAGCTTGACTTTTCATTTCACTTGTTTCTCCAGTAGATGAGATGTTTAAATTATTGCTACTCAAACTGTATCATGTGTTCAGTGTAATAAACACAAATCTGTGTCTTTTTCACCTCTACAACCATACGTGCACTCGTCAGGTATTCAAAGAACATTAAATTAGCAAAGGACCATTTTTTAAAGCAAGGCTGATTCAGTTTTTGTCTAAAAGATAAAAAGACTTCTTAGGCTTTGGACAAAATCCAAACTCACCTCATTAGCAGGAGCAAATGAAAAGAGGAATCAAAGGTTGAATTGTATTTCATGTGCTCAGTTTGGAAAAACATGGCCTCAGAAATGTTTGTTTTTCTGTCTAGGGGAAATAAATACCATCAATTTAAATAAACAATTTTGAGAGCCCTTCAAAGTTTTTCTTTTTTATTGTTTTTAGGTTAAGATTTAATTAATTTTCTTTTAGTTGTTGTGTGTGTGTCTATGTAGATAGGGCTTTTCCATCTAAAGGCTGTCATGTTTCAAAGCTGGGAACTTTTGCTTTTATTCTGCAATACTTATCAGTCGGTATAAAGAATATTAATTGTTTGTGGAGTGCTCATCCAGTATAAGAACAATGAGGCCATTTAGATGACTGGTTTGCCCTTAACAATGCCAGATAAAAAAATAAAAAAAAGTGAGTGGACAACACTTACGCAGAAGATACTCTGAGCTGTCTGTGTCGTAGTCGTTGTCATCAGGGAAATGGTTGATCCTGTAACAGCTGCCTTGATTGATGCCTACAACACACACACAAATAAACAGAATGAGTATCTAAGATAATAGTGAAAAGTTTGAGCAATAAATCTGAAAAGGAATGTTGTGTATACCAAGGGACTGCATCCACTGAAATAAGATGCACTCCCAAAGCTTCTTCGATAAAGAAGCTTTGGGAGTCACATCTAAGATTATGTTTTTCTTAAAGGTGTTGTCAAAAAAAATCAGGATGGATATGTAAAGATATGAGCAGAAGTGCTTTCCAGTGTAATAGTTATGTGACTCTTTCATAATGACTATTAAAGCCTTAGGAATTGTTTTTATTTATAATTGCTGTATTGGTAATAAAGGTCTTAAAATCAAGGAATTCTTTTGTCCAAATTCTGCAAATTCCCTGTTTCAAGAGCCTCTGCACCTAAACTCTTGATTATTACACAAGTGGTGTTCAGGGAGGAGGTGTAGCTGAAGTGAATTGTGAATCGGCTGAGTCTCAGGTAAGCTTTGCTTGGTTTAATCTCTGTAGGCAACAAAAGACTTTATCAGTTTAAACAATGAGCAATCCCTTTTTCATTTCTGTCTTTAAAAGCCTTTGTGGATTAAAACTGACCCCTTCTACAAAAGCCAACATTCCATTAACACAATGCTGACAGATATCTGTCAACTCCATTTTCCAGGTGCCTAAAGGTGAGCTGCATAGCCATGATTGTCTGTGGCACAGCTTTTAAGGGCAGACTTGCTTTCATTAACTGGGTCTGCTGGCTAATAAGGGACATCAAATTAATTAGTGTCAAATCATCTGATGGAAATGGAGCACACGTTTCTGTGTCTAGTCACTGATGGGGGGAAAAAAGGCTTTGTGCTATTTTAGGCAGCAATGTGAGACTTTGTGCCTAGTTAAAAAAATACATATGGCTCACATGGTTAGATAACAAAAACACAGACACCTTTTGAGTTTTGTTAATTACTGTGCAAACACCAAATCATGCTGTGGGGCTCATAGCAGATTTAATACGTGGGTATGTGTTTTCTCTGCTAACTAAACTCAAAAGGTGATTTTATGCATTTTAAACTGCAAAGAAACCCACACTTCACTCTGCAAACAAATGCTACTGTTATTTTGTCACTACATTTTCCATCCTTGTCTGACACCTCTGTCTCACCCCAGATGTGTGGCATGTGTGTGTACATTTGTTCTTGTCTTTGCTGCCTCATGGGGAGCTTGTATTATTACTAACCTCCTTGAGACCTTGTGTCTTATAGGAACCGAAGCCCTGTTGTAATTTTTGCAGCCTTGTTTAAAATAGGGTTGAATGTGAAGGGGGGTTAGAGAAAGGGGTTAAGATAGGCTGTTCAAAATTGATAAAAGTAATGTCTT
>JAOXNZ010000021.1:12383927-12402769 GCA_028566095.1 Kryptolebias brasiliensis | reverse complement strand
TGTTTCCTGTGATGTTGGCTCAAACAAGCAATAGTTAAAACAATTACCAGGCACAAAAATTGCTACTACTTTCAAACATGGAAAATATTTTTTGTTCAAAACAAATACCTTTTAGATTCATTGCTTTTCTTTCTTGGAGAGTTTGACATGCCTCTGCATACAACTCTAATGTGTCTCAGGGCAAGTTTGCTTGTTGAAAAGGCATGGCTCTGTTCACAGAAAACAAAATTTGTCATTTAGTTTCATTTAGATTTTTTTAAATGGCAAAACATTTAGTATTTAATTAATAAAAACACAGACGAACAAAGGCTTGTCAGTTTTTGGTAATACAGTAAATCTCCATGTTGTTTTATTCTAGCATCTTTACTAAAATACCAACTGATTTGCAAATACTAAACAAAATTGTTGCATATCACAAAATAATTGAGCTGGGTTTTGAGAAATTATGAGATTTTACAAACAAACAAACAATAAAGAACTTTACCAGGAGGAGACCTTCAGTAAATTAAACAACCCATATCATGGATGTGTCATTTGAGCTGCCCATATGCTTCAGTGTTGAAACACACACACATATATACAGTATATACTTATATATATATATATTGGTCAAATTTAGCTCTCTTTTTTTGCTTTAACCTGAAGGCTGACATGCAAATATGCTTTATGGTGATGTGTTAGAGTTTAAAAAAAGAGGAATTTGGGCTATATTAAGGTGTCTCAGACAGTAAAGAAGTTTCTAAGGTGCTAAAGATTAGTCCTTTTGATTAGAGATTTATTTTTTCAAGGATTGTAAATCTTTTACATACCACAAAAAAGCAAACAACAAAAAGCTAACCCACTAAATCAAACTCAAACCATCCGACTTCCTTTTATAAGTAGAAAGCAATAGTTACAAAGTTCCTCTTCCATCCATCCATCCATTTTCTTTAACCGCTTCTCCATTCCGGGTTGTAGGCAGCCGGTGCCTATCTCCAGCAATCACTGTGCGAGAGGCGGGGGACACCCTGGACAGGTCGCAAGTCCATCGCAGGGCCACATAGAGACAAACGAGACGAACAACCATTCACACTCTCACTCACACCTAGAGACAATTTAAGAGTTACCAATTAACCCAACATGGTTAAGTTAATTGCTCAACAAAGTTCCTCTTGTTAATCACAAGATCAACTCATAATGCAAATATTGCTGAGAGGTTGTATTTTAATACTTACAAAAGGTATTGACTAAATAAAATTTGTGCTTGTATACATCTCTCTTCAATTAAAAAATGCTAATAATCTTAATAGATACAAAAAAATCTGTCTGAAGAATGACAAGTTATGAGGGAAAATATTCCCAAATGTAAAAAAAAAGCGTAAAATTAAATCGTTGCTTTTATTTTCTTCTTCTCAAGTTGTTTTCCAAAATTGTTTTAATTTTTTTCTGTTTTTCTGTGACGTCATATGCTCATACAAACACACTCTTTGTATCTAGTTCAATTTATTAAATTACTTTCTTTATCTACATCCAACAGACACATCCTCTTATAATGACAGACAGGAAAGTATGACTCTGACTATTTGTCACTATTTTCATTTTCAGACAGTTAAAAACGGATATTATAATGGTAGTTTCATGCAGGACATTTTTCCCTTATTTTTAGTTCTTGCCACTTTTAAAAACTGGAAAAACAGGAGAAAAAGGCATGACGCCGAAACTGATTAAAATGGAGGCATTGAACCTTTTACAGAAATGAAAAAAAGAGCAGTCACATCACGGGAGTAAAAAGGGTGAAGCGATCGAGGTGGATGTTGAGGCCTGATGATGTGTGTGTGTCTCCTCACAGACACACACACACACATGTGCTGACTCCCCCAAGAAAAACAGCTGGCTCTTGGCTCACCTCAATCCACCGCCAGCTGAGATGTTTACTGTAAATATGATCCTGCTAATTGGATTGTTGAATATAACATTATTCAAAGTCTTGCAGTGCATTAAATGTATTGTAATAGCACACATCAAGTGCACTTTGTGGGTGTTGACCTCACAATATTAATGTTGGAAAACAAACGCTAAATTTAAAAAGAGACAACTGAAGTGCTGCTATGAAATGCAATAGAAAAGGTGCTGACTTTACCTAAAAATGTCTCATTTTACACTTTTCCTTCTACTCCCTGATTGGTCTGCTGAAGAAAAGGCAATGCCATGTCAGAGTGGTGCACTGAATACATTCATTGGTTTATTGAAAGTGAAAAAGTGGCTAAAGGGATGCTGAGCAGCTGCTCTGTCTTACAGCAATGTGTTGTCACAGAGAGACATGTAGTTGCTGTAGTACATTCAGCAAAACTGGGTGATGTTTTCCCCAGCAGCTATGATGCACACAGAGCCATCTCCGTCAGTAACCCGGTGTGTTTGTCACCATGGCCAGAAGGGTGGATGTGTCTGTGAAAGGAAGTGGGGAGGGGGAGTCTTCCTTTGCTTGTCTTTTCCTCTACACTTATGGGTCTCCATGACAACTGAGCCACCTCACAGCGGCTTATAGTTTTGGGCAAAAACATAGAAGTGAAACTATCTTATCACAACACACCAGGATACTCATCACATCCGTCCACCTTCGCCACAGGACAAGCCCGGCACTGTTCCATCTCTGACAGTGCCTTTGTGTCTCTCTGTAGGTGGGCTCTAATGGCACAGAAAATGGAAAACTTAATGCTAACTGCCACAAAAAACAAACACCAAATGTGGAAAAAAGAGGCTGATCTAACATAGATTTTACACATGCGATAAAGACTTTTCTGGGAAAGTCAAATGCTCTTTTGTTTTTGTGCCCAAAACATTCAGCTATTTCAAAGGAACAGTTCAAACCTTTTGAATTAGGGTTCTGTGGGAACACTTTTTATCTGACACTTTGGACAATGAGACTTTAATTGTGACCAGACTGAGTCCAAGTGGAGCCAAAATCAAAGTGGACTGCTGCAGTCTTAAAACAAGTCCAGTCTCAAAGATTTCCCAGTGGTTCCTGTGGACACTGTTTAATCAACCAGTGGGACCCAAATGTTTTATAAGGAGTAGCCTCTTAGACAGTACTAAGCTATCCAAGTAACATCTATTGAGATAGACATTAAAAACTGTAGTACAACCTTATACTCATATCTGAAACAAACACTGGCCAAACCATAACCTTAAGCGATGGTTCACTGTATTTGTTGCTGAGAACAGCACCACATACATACACTCTGCCCCACAACAAATGAGTTCATAGTTTGTATAACTTGATTCAAATTTAAATATCTTACTTCTAAAAAAGCTCCCAACAACGAAGCTCCATCTTATTCTAAAGATCTTGTTTTTCCATGTTTTCCTAAGAGACCACTCAAATTGCTGGTTTTCTTGTGGTTCCTAGAGTTTCTAAACGTAAAATGGGAGGCAGAGCTTTCAGTTTTCATGCTTCTTTCTTGAGGAACCAACTTCCAGTTTCTGTCCGTGAGGCTGACACCCTGTCTACTTTTAAGACTAGGCTTAAGATTTCTTCTTTCATAAATCCTATAGTCAGGGTTTCCTGAACTATCCCTTAGTTGTGCTGGAATAGGCTTAGACTGCTGGAGAACATACTGACCACATTTCCTCACTGTCTTTACTTTTTCCACTCTCCATATTCGTTCAAATATTACTGTCTTTTCTATCTTCTCAAACCCCAGCTGGTCAAGATAGATGGCTCTGCCAGAGGTTTAAAGGGAGTCATTCCTTTCATTCAGTCACCAATGTGCTGCTCAGGATGGTGAATTGCTATGAAGTGAAGATTCAGCAATCTGCTGACTTCCTTAAATAAATAAGTTTTTATTAAGTGGCATTTCATATTGAATCTGGATCTGAATTGGATTTATGATTTGGACTTGTTTTTTTTTCTACTTGCCCTGAGATAACGTTTTGTTGCCATTTGCCACTATATAAATAAACTGACTTAAACTGAGTTGAATGAATTTTAATTATCTTTGTTTTGCACCTTTAGTTGCTGGCAGGTGATACAGAGCAGTGAAACCCAAGGTTGCTGTGTGTCATGAAACACCACATGGGGGTCCTTGGATAATCTTCAGATATCAACTTGCATTTAATAATGATTGCTTATTTCATATTAGGACTCTAGTTGTTCCAAAGAATAAAAACAAGTCATAAAATCATAGAAAATTATATTGTTGTTGTTGAGACTGTTTGTGTTGTCATTATGTCCTTGGCTGGGGTTATTAGCTTAGCTTGTATATTTAAAGTGACAATAGACCACAGTCTGAGAACTATAGTAATAAACCTTCAATTTCAAATTACATAATTATTCCAGTAGAAAAGTTTTGATAATCCTGCAGGTTGTAACGAAAAGTAGATGCTCCTGCCAGTGTTTGCTCTTGCAAATACCCATAATTTTATGTAAATAACCATGTAATTCAGACAGTGATTTAAAGGTTTAAACAGTGTGTGCATGAACGACTGTGAAGTTTTTGACATTAGAGTTGTTTTAAGACAGCGGCAATCCACTTTGAGGAAAGGAGAGGAGGTCCTCACTCGGACTAGCTGTTAGCTCATCAGTCAGGTCAGAATTAAACTTTATTCCTTAAACTGAGGTTGTTCAAAGAGCTATCACAGGTAAGATATTAACGGTTTATAACTTTTCCACAGAACCTTCCTTTGAATGACCTAAACTATGACTTTAAGGAGCATGAGCAAAAGAAAAGGCAAATGTCCGGGCACCAGATAATACAGAGATAATAAGAGAGAGAGAGAGGAATGCCCAGCCAGGAAAATGAATAGATTTTTCCAGGTGATGTGCTTCCATTTTATTTTGCTTAAGAAATGACTGTCACATCATGGCAGCTCCACCTCACCTCTGCATGCTGGTTTGTTTAGGATGGAAACATTTCACTGATGTGCCTGAGATTATTCACATCCTTCAGTTTGTAGTTTAGTGGCATACAGCTACAGTTTATTTATTCGAAATTAAAATTAAATCGCATGTTTGTTCAAACTGAAATACATATTAAAAACACAACATATGGGATTGTCTTGTACTCAGCTGTTTTCAGGAATATATCTGATCATTTATATTTGTAAAAAAAAAATCGTTAGGTCAGATGTGTTTTATTTATTGTTAGTCTCCTAATTTGATGTATTTATTTATTTTGCTTCAGTGTGTTAATGATCTTAAACCATTTCTATAAATCCGTGCGTCATGGCAGACGTTGGTGCCATGAACAAATCCACCCAGTCACCGCTGCTCTCTCATTGATAGCTGAGGCGAGAAGTCAAGGGGTGGTCGGAAGGAAGATTGGTCAATGAGAGTCTGTCTGCCTCAGAAAAAAGACGTCACTGCCAGCGCACCTCCTATTCAAACACTCAGATCCGGTAAATTACTCAAAACACACACAATGGCAAAATACTAAATGGGCTAAAAGCAAATGTTTATAGGATGTCAATCTATTCGTTTTGTTCTTTTTCTTTTTCTCTCGGACATGACGTGAACTTAGAATCATCTATTTTTAAATCACCGGGCATGTTTCCATAGCAATTTCATGGATGTTGCCAAGCAACAGCATCAGATACAATAAAGACATGAATGAAAGTCGACTAATAAGCGCGCACATTTCCTGGGAGCTACGCCGGCTCCGGAGTGAATGGGTTCAGACGCACCGGCTTGGCATCGCAAGCTTTGGCAAAAATTCAGCGTCAGCTTGAAGAATAAATTGTAACAGCTGGCAAACATCTGCTTCCTACAATGCAACTAACCTCTTTAGGCTTTGTCATATTGCTCATATATCCCCTAAAAGTTGTTCCATCCATCTCCAGTCAGAAACATTTGGCGTGCGTAAAAGGCGCGCGCCCTTTGTGCGCTCAGACGATTGTGTGCAAGTGGTTCCAACATAAAATAAAGCTGTCCAGTGTGTGTTTCACTGTAACGACATACATATATTAGCGGAATTCAAAAGGTAGAGCACATTTACCTTCAATACAGCAAATTCTCCACAGTCCGGAGTGGGTGAGATCTCCCTTCTTAGTTTTCAGCTGAGTCTGGGTCTCGTCCGTCGTGGCGTTGGTGCCGTTACAAATGTACGCCCGCGAGTAGAGCCAGTAGTCCGTGCCGATGGCGATGGTCATCAGGCTGAAGGCGGCGAAAGCCCCCACTGTGGCCAACAGCGTTTGAACCCCGCGGTCACACCAAGCCATGGCGCTTCATACTACAAGTCCACACCGGTCCGAACACGCACGCAGCCGAGCGCGTCAAGGCGCGGAGTCTCTGCTCATACCTGTCCACGATCTCAGCTTCTACCCAGCAGAAACAGGGAGGGAGCTGCTGTTTGACACGTTCACCTGATGTTCAGTTTGCCGTGAAAAGGACACCAGTTGTGTCCCCACTCCTCCTGGTGCTCCATCTGAAGCGCGCCGGAGAGCCTGACAGCAACATCAAAACCTCAGCCCTCCTTCATATAGTTTCTCATCCTTTATGTTTCTCTCACAGCACTTTTTTGTCTCTCTGTTCCAACGCAGACTGAGTCCCTGTCAAAAATCCCGACGAGCGCTACGTCAACCACTCCTAAGTGAGACCCCACCCTCATCAAATCTAACCAATGGACGGGATGTGCGTTAAAACGGTTAAATGAAACCTCAGGGTGAAATTAGAATAGGATAGAGCTGAAATGCACGAGATCTGTGAGGACTAAACATGTGAGACATCACCCAGGCTCTAAAACTCGGAGTCACACAGCTGTTACTGCCTGGGGAGGGGTGGAGGAGGGGGGCGGGGGGGTTAATGACATCCTTTGACACAGGGAACCTTATGGTGCGCAAACGCCAAGCAACCGATTCCCCACAGAACAGAACATTTTCAAAGGACGCTCGGTCAGACAGGAAGTGAGTGGAGTCCACCAGGTTCATACTGACAGTAAAACCATGACAGGTGCATCACATTGTTGTCAAGTCTTCATCTCTAAGAGAATTCTTGCAAACTTTTTCCTCCTCTGCGTCTGACTTCGATAATACCGCTGACACTCGGGTTTATTAAAACGCTTTTTAGTCCTTAGATTAAAGACATAAACAACGGAAGCCAGATGGAGGATTGTCAAAACAGCAGGGAGACGTCTAGGAGTTTAAGGATCATACTGCACATGAAATGTATTTAAAAAATAATGAAAAGCTAGTTTGGGGAGTGTTCTGAACGTTTGGTCAACAGTTCAACACAGTTTTTACAATATTCCAAGGTGACCTAAATAAAAACAACTTAACCAAACCAATAAAAAGCAAAAATCAGCTCTTTTGAAGTACAGCTATGCACAATTATTATCTTACCTGTTGCAGAAAGCTCTTTGAAGGGCCTCAATTGAAGGAATAGAATTTAACTTTAAATTTAAATTTCATAGCAATTGTCCAGCAATTGTATAGAGCCTTAGACCTCTACATGCTGGATAGTTGAGCAAGCATCCCTTGGGTGTACTCATGCATTTTAACCAAGTTTTTGTAAACCTCATTTTAAAACACACATTATTGGAACCAAATAATAGAATAGAAACACATGTTTTAGTGACTGTACTGTTTGTATACAATAAGAGTGGAGACATAAACACAGACAATGGACATTACAAATGTAATTTCAATTACAAAGTTTTTGAGGGTGTTTTAAATGTACTGATCATCATGATGGAGCTTTAACTTGACCCTTCTATAGCTCTCAACGGGCGCTTCCTGTTTGGCTTCATTCTTCAATTATCATTTTTTAGGACAGATGGCCCAACATAATTTTCAGGCATTCTTTGATACAAACCGGAGCTCATATAGGCAGCAAGCTGTGCAGTCCTTGAAGCAGCTCTCAACACTATGATCCCCACAACCGTCCTTCACAGCGTGTTTAGTTGTTTGGTTCCACGCCGTTTCACTGTTACTGTGATTTAACTCTGTCTTTGAATGATCTGTTCAGAGCACAACATCAACCTTGTTTTTACTGACAGAGTCTCAGAGTTATGTTTTATTTTAGACTTCATTCAGAATATAGTTATCATTTATTTTTCTGAAAAAACATAGTGTACAAACAAGTTAAAAGTAAATGTACCTGAGTTATTTAAAGACTAATTTTTACTGAAAGTTCTTAGTTGTAATTTATTATTCTTTTCATTATTGTCCATGTGGGTAATTCATTATTATTGATTTCTCTCTCTCAGTTTATTTGGCACAGTTAGATCTGTTTAAAATTAGGCACTCTAACACATCTGTAAACCTTAATGAAAATTATAATAAAGGTGAACTGACTCATTAGTATGATCTGTTTGAAAGATTGCAGTTAATGGTGCACATGTACGATGAAAATATTTACTGGTATTTAATAAACAATTGTTAAAATAATAGTCAGCATTTCAAAGAGTTTATTAAAAATGACAGCAAAAAAAGAAGAAAAGAAACAAAAAAGTCTGTACTAAACTTTGCTCATATTGTAATACAAGCAATATCAAGAAGAACTTTGTAAAAGTTGGCAGATATTAAAATTACAGGCTTGCTTTTGTAATTTGATGTGGAGAAACTGTTTACAAAAAGATTTAATAAAACAAGCAATCCAAAAAGCTCTGCCACTGTTTCAAAATTTTGTGTTTTGGCATAGAATTATTTTATTTTATTTTATTTTATTTCGGTCCACATTGAAAAACCTTTATGACTTTCATTCGCTGATGGTGGCGACAAATCGCTGTAACACAATATATATATATATATATATATATAAAGGGCTGTAAAATTAAAATCAGTAAAATTTACAAGGTAGTGACTATGACGAAATCACAGCGGCCATCTGTGTGGTGCGCATGCGCCTTTCCTAGGTCCGTTTCGTGCGTTTGATTCTGACAACCAATGCGCATGCGTGAAAATTACATGGTGGCGACGATGTCTGCTCCTTCCTTCTTTGCCTGGCAACATCGAAACAAAGGCCTGCCCCCTTTTTTCACGAGGATTTCTCTACCGCCATCGTTACTTTACGTGTACTCAAGATTACTAAATCGGATTACGATACTTTTCCTGTCTTTCAGCATGTCCGCTGTAGCAAATACAACGTCCGCCGTGGATGTGGAGCTTAATGAAACCAGCGGAGAGACTAAATCGGCCATTAATACTTGGCGTTATCGCCACCATTTCACGTACAAGGCAGATCAGGGGAAAAATATCATCGTCCAATGTAATCTGTGTTTGCCGAGGGTTAATCTGCTGTCCACGTCGAAAACCTCCACATCAAACCTAAAGAAACACTTAGATGTAAGTCACAGAAAGTTATGTTCATGTGTCAGCCTCCAGCTCACTTTGTTTTAATGTTTGAAACAGTCAGCGAATGAGTAGCTACCCCGGTAATAACGTTACATTGCAGCTGCATCTCCAGCCATGATGGCGCTGCAGGCTCTCAGAGTTCAGCTCAGCTGAGAACATAAGACTGCATGTTATGAGTATTCTTGTGTGAAAGTTTCTGAACTGGGACAAAGTTGGGACATTCAAAGGGCACACCCCCCTCCAGCCATCACAAATGTGTGTCACTTTCTCTTTCAGAGAACACACTTGGGCTGCGATGCCAGGCCCGATGCAAAGAGAGGAAGGAAGAAAGAGGAGTACAACGGGGAGGAGAGCAGACACCTCCAGCTGAAGAAACTCAAGGCGGAGATCATCTCCAAGTCCATGACCCAGTCGAAGATTGACGACCTCGTCTTCAGTTTCATCGTGGAGGACTGCCAGTCGTTTTATGTGCTGGATCAGCCCGGGTTTAAGAAACTGATCTCATGTTTGACCGAAGGGCTAAAGGTCATGGACAGGGTGACCCTGTTCACCAAGGTGGACCAGGGTTTCTCCAGGATGCGGGAAGAGCTGATGGCCAAACTCAGCAACATTCAGTACGTTTGCACCACGGCAGACATCTGGACAGCCAACAACAGAAGCTACTTCGGGATGACGTGTCACTGGATCGACACGGAGTCTTTGGAGAGGAAGTCTGCCGCTCTGGGGTTCACACGCCTAAATGGCAGGATCACGTACGACACCATCGCTGGACGGATACATGATGCCCATGTGACGTATAATATCGAAAGTAAAGTTCAGACCACGGTCACTGACAACGGCAGCCCTTTTGTCAGTGTCTTCAGGGAGTTTGCAGTGGAGGGCCAGGAGAACGAGGATGACGTGGGGTTCTACGAGAACGTGAGCACGGTTCTGGATGGTGAGCCGGAGCAGGACATGCTCCTGTTTCTGCCTCCCGTGCAGCGCTGTGCGTCGCACATCCTGGAGCAGATTGTCACTGAGGACTTTTGGCAGGCCATCTCGCAGGGGCCCATGTGCCAGCTACATTACAGCTCCATGGCGAAGGTGTATGGGATCTGGAGTAAGTGCCACCTTCTCCAGATCGAGATGAACGCTGCAGAGGAGATCGGGAAAATGGCCCTCATTGTCCCTGCTGTTATACGCTGGAATGTGGAGTACTGTGCTGTGCAGAAGATTGTGTCTCTCACTGAGCGGGAGCTGACAGAACTTTGTGTCCGCCTGGAGGTCTCACGCCTGCAGCCAGAGGAGATAGCCTTCCTGAAGGAATACGTAACCGTGTTCCACCCACTCGCATTTGCACTTGAACTTTTCCAGGCGGAGCAGAAATGTTACCTGGGTCTTGTCATCCCGACCGTTCTCAGTCTGAAGAACAAGCTAAAAGAGCAGAAAGACGCTGCAGACTACTTTGGCGACGTTATCAACAGCATCGTGATGGCTATCGATGTGCGGTTCCAGGAGTTCTTCTCAAGCACGGAGGCAAAAATCGCAACAGCGACGACTCCTCAGTTTCGCTTGTGGTGGATGGCAGCGTCCGAGAGGGAGGAAATGTGCTCCCTGCTGGCCACCGAGGCGTCCCAGATGGATCCCAGCGAGGCAGCAGAGGCGAACACCAGCCGCAACCTGTCCACCATCGAATCTGAAGATGACTTCTTCAGCTACGGCTCCGCGAAGACAACCACCCAGATCCAGCGCCGGGGAGTGATGGAGGAGATCCGCAAGTATGTCGAAGGGACGGGGAAGAGCCTGGAGTGCCTGCAGGACTTCCCCCGAGTGAAGCAGCTCTTCCTAAAATACAACACCACACTGCCTTCCACAGCTCCCGTCCAGCGCCTCTTCGGCCAGAAGGGCAACCTAGTGACCTCACAGAGGAACTTTCTGACCGACGACTACTTTGAGCGCGTTCAGCTTTTGAGATACAACATCAATGTATGTCCTTTGGTGACAGAGTGATTCCATAAACTGGAGACTTTCTCAAAATCAAACCACGATGGGATAAAAAATTTTCACAGAAAAACAAATAACTTCAAGTATTTTACCTCAGATTTGTTTTCAGACTTTCCTCCTAGACCAGATTTGATCAGTGCAGCATACATTTGTGTCACTGCAGAGTGAAATGACCCCACTGACAATCATAAACACTGACATCAGAATGAATGAACTGACAAAAATCATCTATGTAAAATGAAGAAGCTGCAAGGTTAAACTGAAGAGGTTTTTGTCTTTCAGTTATTTGTTTGTTTTCCTTATGAAAATGCATCTGTTGTCTGTATGTTTTTTATATAAAGAGACCAGAAAAAATCATTCGTTGGCCTTTTTTTCTTCCATGTAAATAAACAGGAAGTAACTTGATTAGTGACTCGATGAGATCTGCTGCATTATTTGCATGCGGCCTTGGCTGCGTCCACAGATACTGATTGGTGTTTCACAGGCGCTCCATGTTTGTGTGGGGAAGACGTAGAGCATGCAGCAGCACCACTTCAGCGCTGCGCAGTCTCAAGCGTATTCCTCACCATGAGCCCAGATGTCAGCTAAGAGCTTCCGTCTTGTCAGACAGCCGCCTGGAGACCAACGGGAGGCTGTCGGAGAATACAAACTCACTGATACAGCTGCTCCGAGTGGACCGAAACTGTCAGAAACACAACACTCGGGGAAATGCTAAACCAATCCAAAGAAAGCACGAGAAATCATGGGATTAGTTGGTTTTTTTTTCCAGCATTAACACATCCATGACTGTTAAGATATGCAAATGCTTGTGAATTTCTGTAAGTCTGCCTTTAGCAGTCACAAAGGATTACACACAGATCTGGAGCTCCCAGCTGTGAAACGCTCCTGCTATGGGGGAGCCGGGACTTTGTTCAACACATCAGCTGATAAGAAAACAGCATGAACCACTGATTGCGGAGGAACGTCTCACTGGTGTGTTTGTAAAGGATCGCCATGGAAAATGGAATCCTCACACTTGAAAATATGCTTAAATTTAGAGATAAAAGAAAAAAAGAAATGTACGAGGTTGGTTACAGCTCACTAAAAACCCAAAAAACAAACAATAAAACCTGTTTTAATATATTATTTATAAATTTCCTGACATTAATTATTCAATTTTTTTTTCTTTATTTTATCACTTATGACTAATACATTACCTGGTCATAACTTAATGGTAAAAAAGAAATTGATTAATTTCAGAACGAATCTGACCTTTGCTTCACATCTGACATACAGAACACCAATATTTATGTGACATTAGCACCGACTCCATTTTAACCAGCATGTAAAGCTGGGTTATTTTTCTGTCCATCTTTTCTGTGAAAATCTTGACTTAAAGCTACACATTTAAACTTGAACAAAGCAAAACTTCCTTTTAAATCACATCTTGCTTTTCTTGTCAAATATTTAAGTCCTGTGGAGTCGAGACTGCTCAGTGTTTATTCTCCTTTCACTCCATTAATAATGAAGTGCAAGTATGGGTTGAATCAATAGGATCAAGTTAATGAATGACAATTTGTTTGGAAATAATCCCGATTTAAAGCCTGGTAATTCTGCCACCTGTTGGGCACACATGTGTACTACAGGAAACACTTTTCTCCTGAAAATATTTTCTACAGTACTTAAACTGTTTAATAAGACAAACTCAAGTGAAACGTTTCATCCAAATTTGAAGTTTTAATGTTTTAAGAAAAACAAATGGTATAAAGTATTACCTGGGAAAACACTTAGTAACACCCCACACCACAGATCAACACACACATTTAGAACAGGATCATGTTAGGCACAGAGTGGGTGGAGGGTTTGCAGTGTGTTTAATAACTTTACTATCAGTACAGTTATTTTAACCCATCACCAAGCCTTTGTCTTCTAGTCCTCTCATGCTTCCTCCCTGTTTTATAAAAGCAGCATGAATACTTTAAAGTTACTTTAACCATTAGCCACCTTGATTCAAGAGAGTCTGTTAGTGCAGTCATGTACTACAGTAAGGAGGGGAAGTATCAGGAGGAATTCAAGACATGGCTGAGATAGTCTGTTATTCTAATGCCCCTCTTTTCCCTTTGCCTCTAGTTCCAGGACAGTCCCGGTCACTGGAGAAGTAGCTTGGCAGGACTGAAGTGTCCCAGGTTCTCGCAGGCCTTGATCCAGCGTTGGACATTAGCGGGAGTGGAGGCCGCTGAGTCGCTCTGCAACACGCAGCAGTAGCAGGCGATATCAGCCAGGGAGAACTCTGGGCCGGACAACCAGGGGCTGCGACCCAGCGCAGAGTTGAGGGCCCGGAGGACAGCGGCCCGCTCCTTGGTGCTGCCTTCTGCCAGCTGGAAGAAAGCTGTGTCCACCCAGCTGTCCACCAGCGTGGCGGCAGCATGGTCACAGGGGTAGGGAGCCAGCAGCTTGAAGAGGAAGCGCGCCACGTTGGACTCCCCCTGGATAGGACACATGTTACGGACGCTGAACTTCATCTCCAGTTTGGGAACTGCAGATAGGCCAAAAAAAAAAAAAACATTAATTGAGGTAAATTAATATTACAAATCTTCTGGGACAATTAAAAACAGCATCTCTAACACACTAAGTTATACAGAAATACAACCTAAAGTAATCTTTTAATATAACAGCTGTGAACTGTACATTAGATAGTCTACTGTTTGTTTAGTTTCTGATGATTACTACTATCAATCAAATAAGCCGTCACCTCTTAATCACACAGTAAAGTAGCTGAACACCTACTTAAATGTTTATGTGTCACCGTTTCTTGTAATTACTTTCACACGGTAAACAGTACAGTAATTAAGTCTTATAATATTAGATGAGCCGAGCAGCGATCCACCTCCTCACTTTCACTTGAAATTACATTCAAATTAAAACCGCATGGCTGCTGCGTGTTGGAGCTGGGTGGTTCAGAGAGGATGTGAAGCACTTAGTATTTCTGCCGTTTCATTACCAGCTTCTTTTTTTTTTACTTGTTTAGAAATTTTACTTTTAACTATTTCATTCATAAAGTAACATTATACAACTACATTAAATGGCATGTGGTTGCAATGTACCCAGAAATGTAAAGGCTACTTTGAACCTGGTGAAATCTTGTAAACGTTTCCTTGATTCTGTTTTAAGCAACTTTAAAGAAAATACGTTAGTGTTTTTTTTTGTAACATGTAAACCGTGTGTGACTTAAATACGAGTAAACCGTGTGTGACTTAAATACGAGTTTAGAAGTTACAGCCATTTCTGCAACTTTTATTATCATAAATAACCACAACAATGTTCAGAATACAAAATAATAAGAGATTTTCTTGTTGGAGATAAGTGTTTCAAGATTTCAGGCAGCTGGTCACTAATCGATAAGTGTGAAAGATTCAACGATGTGATTTGCGAGGGCTTGCAGACACATCCTAGTCTCCAACTAAACATCTAGTGTAATAAATATTTTAAAGGGAGTCAGTGAGAGAGGAGTGATTGAGTGAGATGTCAAGAGCTGCAGCTAATGAGAGTGCAACAAACAGGGTGAGGGGGCAGGAGAGTGAGAACCCAGGAGGAAGAATATAACATAAGCTCCATGATGAGCAGCAAGGAAAAGGTCTGCTCAGAATCAGGAAACAGTTTCCAGTGACTTAAAGGAAAGACGGTGTGAAGACAAAACGGTCAGTTTTCAGATTAAATAACTCAGAGCTACTTGAATCGTTGTGTGTTTTATTAATCCTGAGAGAAACCCATTTGTACAACGGGTGTTGAAGATCAAATCAGGGGTTAAGTCTGACAAAAAGTCTTGTAACGTGCGACCCCCTGCCACCCATCATATGTGTGTGTGTGTGTGTGTGTCACGGTGAGCATACCATCTTTCCATATGAGGGTGAAGCCCAGCTGGAACAGATGGCGGGCGTAGCTGTCTGGGTGACGTGGGCCGAGGCAGGACAGGAGCTGTGGTGACACGTTGCTAACTGAGGAGTGGACATGGACAGTGGAGAGCACCTTGTAGCGCTGACACAGCAGGCTATGGAGAACCAGCAGCGTGACGGGGGGCTGCGCCGGGTTGGCATTTATGACGATGTCACGGAGAGCACCAAGGTCCTAATGAGATAAAGAAGTAATATTTATTTAGTTTGGCCACGACAGCTTGAACAAATGAGTACCAGTTAGTGCTCAGAGACTAAATCCAGTGTGAGAAAGCTGAGAAGCATACAACAGAGTAAGAAAATGCCATTATTTGTAATTGTCATTGCATGCGCTACAGTACCTTTGATTAGACCAACATCTGCTACTATAAAAGACACAAATATTATTCCTTACCTTCCCCAGAAGTGTGTCCAGATCTGTGCTGCTTTTCAACATTGTGGAGCTGGAGCTTTGTGACGAGAAGCTGCTGCTGACTGTCACATCCAGATCTGCATCTGGGGTGTTCACGGTCTTGGCGAGGCCCTCCACAGCTGCTTTCAGCTCGTACAGCTTCCTCAAGATCTCATCCTGACGAGCCTCCAGAACCTTGACTGCTGGGTCCACCTCGCCGTTCTGGAGAGACAGAAAGAAAAATTGTAGCTTTGTAGAAACCACGAATGGGGGAAAAAAACAACACAAGAATCACCAATCCTCTCTCATGAAATACTTGCTGCTACTACAAGAAGCTGTTTATTGCACTGATGACATTGATATGACATAAAACTTGTTAAACAAAATAATTTTAGAAATAAACAGCAAATAGCTACACACATCAGTACAATGCAGCAAACTGTCAGCTACTAGTTGCTAAGTTTTGCACAAATTAGACTTTGTATTATTTTATAATTATCTGAAATTGAATGTAAAAATAGTAAACTAAAACTTATCAAATATAAAAAAACAGGCAAACTTCAGAATTTTTTGAAGAACTATCCATCAGACTCCCACTGGCCTTGATGCCCACACCTGGTTTAGATACTGATGTCAGGAGAGAAAATAAGCAGCGAGGAAAATGTCTGTTTACTGCAAATTGACAATTTCATCGCAATATTAAACAATAAAATCACACATTGCAAGTTTTTCTAACATTGCACAGCCCTGACCAAAATTCAACGTACAAAAGTCGTGCAAAAGGAACAGAGGCAGTCCTCTACAAAAACAAAGTCCATAAATTTATGCAAGAAACACAAATTAAAGCTTTTAAATTGTCAAAAGTTAGAATTTCAGGGTGTTCTTTTAAAGACTAAAAAACAAAATTATTCAAATAAATCACACTGCGTATGCTGCGTGTACAAGAAAACCTAAATTAAGAGCAATGATAGATGGACGTTCTTAAAAACAGAAAAAAAGAACATTTTAATTTGAGTACTTCTAAGCACCTGTCAGTGAGATGAATCCAGCCGTTTACACTCATAAATACATCCCAAAAAGATTAAAGTGAGTGCTGTATTTTTCAGTTTTCAAGACAACATACGTTTAAAAATATAATTTGCCCAAAGGTGATGCTTTGTGCATCCACAGAATGTTGCAGAGGCGGAGTATGAGTGAAAGTAAAAGCAGGAACTATCATTAAGAATACGAAATGTACTCATACCATCAAAAATAAATGTACACAACAAAAACTACAACCAACATGGCTGTCATGCTAACATGTTATAAATAATACTGCTGATAGATTAGTTTACAAGTCACAATTTACTGTTAGCCCTGAACAACAGCCTTACATATGTGTGTGTATGTGTGGAGTGTTTTGAAGTTTAAAATACAGTCCCCAAACCAAAAAAAAAAAAAAAAACCTACACTACATAATATGAATCCTGTCATTGTTACCTTGGATTATCTTGGACGGGGGAGGCAGCTGTTTATTCAATATTTTCAGGTGCTCATCAACCTCTTTTTTAAAGTCTCATATTGTTTGTTAAATTCGAAAAAGACCTGTTCAACTTCTGCCAAAACTTCAAAATTGCCCGCTTGACCTTAAAGGGTGCACATCTTTTTCAAAAGAGACAGTTTTACCACAAGATTGTTTAAGGGATGTGAAACAGCTGAAACAGGCGTGAGTAACTGTGGTAACACTTCCTGTCCAGGCAGGGTACAACACTGCAGCTAGAAAAAAAATAACACTAGAAATATGAAGGTTTAATAATAATAATAATAATAATAATGAAGGTTTAATAATACATCACTGTATGTCCACAGCTGGAGCAGGTCTCCTAAAGACAGTCATGATCTTCATCATGATTATTAACAATTAGAGAAAGCTTAATACGATATCATAGCAGTCTCCTTCATTTGAAATGATAAACAAATGAATCTGGATGGAAGAGTGAAGCTGTGCAGCAACGTTGCATCAGCTTTAATCGTGGCATTCATTACCAATTGCCCTGAAGCTAAATGCTAAGAGCTAACCTAGCCTAGCTAAAGGCTAATAAGCTGCGCGACGTCAACGTGTGGCGCCACTTCGAAGATGAATGACAGCGATATAAGCAACTAGCAGAAAACATACCCCGAAAAGCTGCCAAAAGCTTATCGAAACTGAACCGTTCAAGTTACCTGAAGCGCGTGCTCGGAGCTGCAGCTGTTCCCTTGCTGCGCGTGGACATTTGGTAACTTGTACATGCAGGTCGGCAAATCGATCTTTATGTCACCGCCGCAGACGGGCTTTACCTGGAACATGGGCATGGTGGAGGACACTCGGTGCAGTGTCAGAGGCAAACACGGGGGAAAAAGAAAGAGACAAAACAAGACGTGGACACAGACGTCTTCAAGGGGTGAGTGATGTTGACAGGCAGCGACAGCAGCAGCAGCAGCTCACAGGTCACACCGGAAGAAGGCCACGTTGACGTCACGTCCGGTCCGGGCAAAGAAAATTAAACATACCTAAAAAAAAATTCAGCCAGGCTTTTAAAATTAGGTGCAGTGAACCCCCCCCCCCTCTGAGTAATAATAACAATAATAATAACAACAACAATAATAATAATAATAGGGTCACGTCCGGGGAAAAAAAATCTGCCAGACTTTTAAAACTAGGTACAGTGAAACCTAAAAAATAATGATAATAATAATAACTTAAAAGCAATTAATGTGCAGAAGTTTTAAACCTGAAGCAACTTTGCTTTCTTGCATTCCTTCAAAGTGATTTCCCAAGCTTCCCAAAGCTTTCTGAAGGTCTTTCAAAGCCTCCGAAAGACTTTGGTTGCTTCTTCACTCAATTTCTGTCCATTCCTTATCCCTGACAATGCCAATTTTGTGCAGTGTGTGTTTTAAAAAATGAGGAAAGTAAACAAATGAAAGACAAAAAAGAAGTGTGAGACCTAAAAAGCTGTCTACAGCAGACAAACATTATCTGAAAGACATGTCTTTAAGAAATAAGAAAACTGACCTGACACAGAACCTGAAAGATGGATCACCCATTAGTTGATCATCCACGTCTAGTGTCTGAATGATTCATAAGTCAGAGTTAAATGGATTAACAAACAAGCAAACAAAAATTAAACTGTATTAGACTCAAAATAAGTGAAAAAGCAGCTTAAGTTAAAAATAAAATGACTATTAGAAATCCTGAAGAAATATTGATCATGAATATTTTAAGAGATAACAAAAGACACGGCTTGGAAACAAATAAT
>JAOXNZ010000021.1:12354184-12374831 GCA_028566095.1 Kryptolebias brasiliensis | reverse complement strand
G
This sequence comes from Kryptolebias brasiliensis, assembly GCA_028566095.1. Classification (NCBI taxonomy): domain Eukaryota; kingdom Metazoa; phylum Chordata; class Actinopteri; order Cyprinodontiformes; family Rivulidae; genus Kryptolebias; species Kryptolebias brasiliensis. The sequence goes on along the minus strand of JAOXNZ010000021.1, from coordinate 12,374,830 downwards.
AGCCCTTGAAGGGGTCAGAGCCGGGGGTGGGGGGGTGGAGGTGGGTCGGATCAAGATGGAGAGATCCCCAGCTGTTTAGGACAAGACCATGGCTTGGAATTCTGTGGACAAAAGAGGAGAAAAATAAGAAAAACGATGAATCTGGAGGGTTATAGGAAACTATAAATTCTGTTGCACTACTGTGAAACCAATTGCAGAATTTAATTAAAATATTTCAAACAAATTCACCAATCCAGTTTAAGTCAGTGCTTTTAGGTGTTTGAATTCTGTCCGTTGCTCCTTCGGGAACGACTGAATACTGAAATAATCTCCTCACCTTCTGCTCCAATTCGACCATCGCTGTCATCATCAGCGGCGCTCAAGAAGGCCTTGGTCTCCTTGTCTGTCAGGACCCGGGCCCCAGGACAGAACCTCTGGAGGAAAAACCTGGTGGAAAGCAAAAAGGACAAACAAAATCAGGCCAGGGCAAAATGCAATACTATGGGGGAAAAAAACTGCTATTAAATGTATTAAAAAGAGCAGACACGATGCAAAAGTTTAGCAGAATCTTCTAGATGCAAGCAAATATTATGCTGAGCAAACTAAATCAAATGTTTGACTGGCTGCACAGTTACTATTATCTCACAGTGGCTTTTAGCATGCTTTAGCTGATAAATAATTAGTGTAAAAGCAGTTTGGCTTTTCCAGAGGTCAGACTTTGTTCATTAATAAGACATTTTTATATCAATTGCAGCTGCAACTTTTATGTCAGCCATCAAAAGTTGATAAACTTCAGATAAGTGTCCTCCTATTTGTGTGTCTTGTGTGAGTTTACCTAACTATCAGATTTTGTGTCCAAAAGGATCAACAGAACACATCGAATCCTGCAAAAACACAACAATCCTGCACACTCACTTTAGCTCTTCCTCTTCAATAAATCCACTGGCGTCGTTGTCCAGGATCCCGAAAACCTTCTTCACATCCTGAGGGCTTTTCTTGGAAAGACCACAGATCTGGAAAAACTTCATTGCACTGAAGGAGTCTGGAGCTGAAGGAGAAATTTAAATAAGTTTGCTGTCTGGAGTTTTTGTGACTGAACTAGAATTGCACCAACAGTTAATCTCCATTTAAATCATAGGGATAAGTTTAATGAAAAAAAAAAGTGCCATCAGGAATGATTTAAGTCAACGTTCTTAAAGAAACCAACAGAAAAATACAGAACTCTTTAGAACTGTGACCTTCATGTTTCCTTGCTAATGAAACTCCAAGTTTAAATCTGATTTATAGCAAAGCGATGCTTTGATAAAACACTTAAAGCGTTTACAGTAAATAAATCTGTGCCCCTGTCTTTTTAAAAATGCTAATTTATTTTCCTCCGGTTCTTCCCTAACAAGATGTTGGAGAAAAACGATACCTTGGCAGTCCTTGATAGCACTGTCGATGGCATCAGCAGAAAGGACAGATGAGATAGACATTTTATTCCTGTAGGAGGAAAAGCCATGATGAATTATTAACACATTTAACCAGATGATGGGCAAACCTTCTGCAAAAGCTATCCAAACCTGGAAACTGCTGTTAGTTTGATTAAAGCTGTTTCTTTAGTCAGTAAAAGAATTATGCCAGATAGGACTGCTTTTAATAAAATATACAGCAAAGACTGCAGAAAAAAAAATCACCTTGAATGTAAAAGTTTTACTTCACATAAGCATCATTTAAAGTCAAAACAAAAAAAAACTGTTTTTTTTATTTATCTTAATCTACAAAAGTAACTCACTGTGTTTAGAAGTTTCCTTCCAGGTCAGTGATCCAGCTGTGAGGTGAGACGATGTGGTGCCTCCCGTCCGTCCAGGTGGATTTATATAGGTCCGATTGCTCTGACAATAGGGATTGCTTGAGTTACCTGAGTATGGATCAAATTCGGACTGCCCGCCCCGGTCCAATTTCCCAGCTAACTAATTAACCTTTACTATTTATTTAACGCCCAGAGGCAGCGAGAGCAGACTGTGGACATCTGTAATGCACATGTAAATAAAAAATTATATTTTTATTTTAAAGCATCTCCCCCCCACACTTATCTTCCACTCCCTCCTGACATTCCAACACGCCCTTTTCCTCTCCCCTCCAGAATTATACAGTACAATAAAAGATTAAGAGGCTGTAATGTCTTTCTTCCTCCCTTCCTCTGCTTGCAACTCCCCCACCCCCCACTCCCATCACACACACCTCTCCACCACCCTCTCATGTAGGTGTCCTTTTACAGGCTGCAGTGCCAAAAGCAGCACATCTGAGCGGCATCCCTCTGAAATTACGCATCAGGACAGGTGACACTGAGCTCTCCAAGTCAGTTTCAGACCGTGTGTCCTAAATTGTAGCTCGTGACTAATTTGGTAAAAAAATAAGAAACATATGTGATTTTTTTGAGTGCAGAGACCCATCTGTAAACACCTGTCTTGGTGCTCTCCTCGGACTCTGAGGGGATTCTGATGATTAAATATGATCCCCGCGCTCAAGGTTCAGGTCAGGGAGGCCGGTGCTTTCTAACCTTCTCGCTGTCTGACACTGACAGGGGGACTGAAACGCTTTGTCAGACGTGCTGATTAGGTGACACGCTCATCATCTTGATGATGGTGCAGAAAATGGGCTCCAGGTGAACGGAGCAGAGCGGAAGAGAAGTCACTCAGGCTTCAGCTATTGTTTTCATTTGTCCTGGTTCATATATATTTTTTTATTTCTTTTTGGTTATCTGGAGGTCATAGCTGCACGCTGGGGCTTTGGGATGACCACTTGAATAAGCTGAAAGGTGTTGGTGCAACTGCAGCACCAGGAAAGAAAAAGAAACGTCATGTCATGTTGTCAAAGGAACTGAGACTCGATGAATGTTGACCCCAAGCAGAGTCCGAAAGTCTGCTCAAATCATCTGGAGTTTAGCATCTTTTGGATAATCCTCTCTGTGGTTATGTCTTCATAATTAAATTAATTTTTAATTATTGCCACCTTCCATGCCAGAGAATCATCTCATGTTGAGAAATGATGGAGTTGTAGTCGTTTTGGTGAAACCTCACGAATAACGTTTTATGCAATCGAGAGATGCTACACTTTAGAACATGTGCTGTGAATGACTCTCAGCTACTACCACATTTAATTTTAGCTCAGTTTCTGTAAAACTGACTGAGACGCAGCTATTTTTGTGTTGCTAGTGTTGATTAGGAATGGCAGCCATCTTCACTTGGATTGACTCCAAAGGTTAATCAGTTGTAGAGGTACACCCAGTATTTCATTTCTGAAGGTTTCGTTAAAAATTTGTCCAGTCATTCACGAGATATTTTGCTAACAGACAAACAGAGTTGACACTAAGGGTTAATGCTAAAGTTTCAAACAAAGAATAGCACTTGGGAGTATGTGTTTTGAATAAGTCCCAGCTACAACCACATACCATTTCAGCACAATAGCTGTAAAACCGTCATTTTCTGTGTTTTCTAAGGTCAGTTGGCTGCGGCGGCCATCTTGAATGGAGCTGAGTCCAAAAGTTAAAGTTAAAAAATTACCTTTTATAAAGCCCTTAGTTAGAAGCTGTGATCCTCATGCACAGACCTGCCCTCACAAGACTCGGTGTGTTCTTTGCACTGATATGGTGTTTAAGAAATCACTTGTAGTCTAATGAGACGGGCGCCTTGAACCTAATGCACAGGGTAAACACTGTATCTGGCAACGTTCTATACCTTTGTTCATTAATAAATAAAAGCTTCTCTTATCTCTGGTTGTTTGTCACTCTCAGCCTCTCCTAAGTCTTATTCAACATGTCAGCGGGGTCTCTCAACAGCCAACTGCTGCTGTGATTGTGACGCTTAGACTGAGACGCAAAGGAAACTCAATCTTCTTCTCCAGACAGAGTGGGAAAAAGAAGGACGCCGGATGCTGAGTAGTGAGGCGACTTTACCCAGAACTGGTAGCTACATGATGATACCTTCCCGACTATATTGTTGCTGGGCGATCATTTATTTAATGCTGTGTACGAGCCACGCTGTTTGCTGACGTGAAAGTAGAAGAGGAGATGTCAGTTTTTGTCACCTTGAGGAGGCAAACGGAGACAGATAGGTGTCAGTGAGGAAGATTTTGTTATTTATATAAAAAAATGTCATTTACCTTTGCGCTGCTGCATAAAGACAATATTATTATTCATCATAGGACTTATCAGTGTCCAAATCAGTTTAAAAAATTATTATTTAAGCCTATTAGTCTAATAGAAATGCTATTTTCATTATGAACTGGGCCAGACATAGAAATTTGTGTGCTTTGTGTCTTTTTTAAAGTTGTTTGTACTTTTTCATTTACAAATAAAATTAAAGGCCCAGCATTCCTTGAATAAATGCATATTGCCTCTTCGTGCCAGAGCTTTGGTCTAAGATCATCTTATGCTGAGAAATGTAGTTGTAGCCATTTTGATTAAACCTTAATAAAATAACATTACACTCAATCCCACGTGTTGTCCCAAGGCATCACTCAAAGTGACAAGTTTGTCTTGTGAATGACTCTCGCCCACTACTATTATTCTGTAAAACTGACTGAATTATAGCCATTTTTGTCTTGGCTAATGTCAGTCAGCTGTGGCCTCGCTTTCTTCAGGATTTAAATACACTTCTTTGCCTCCATCTAGCGGCTGCATGGTGGAACTACATCCCAAATGGCAGACACTGAAGGTAGGACCAGCTTTTTTGCTATGCCTGCTGAGTGCGTGCTTGGTTGGTTATTTATTTATTTATTTATTTATGGAGACCAAAACTGTGGAAGACACCAGCTCACTGGCATCTCCTGTCAAATGTGGCGGTAGATTATGTTTTATTATTATTGATTATCATTATTATTTGTTTGTATATTGTTAGGGGTATTAATTGGGACATTGTTCATTCTAATATAAGTGATAGGTGACAGGCATTCATTCGGGTGTGATGAATAAAGTTTTGGGATGGGGTCACTCAAAGATATTGTGACAAACATGTTGGAAACGTGCAAATTTCCCCATTGTGGGATCAATAAAGTTTATCTTATCTTATCTTATCTTATCTTATCTTATCTTATCTTATCTTATCTTATCTTATCTTATCTTATCTTATGTTGGTTTGGGTGTGCAATTTTAGTTGTTTTCTCTCTTTTTGGTGTTTCTCTTTTTCAACAGAATGAGAAAAGCTTTCATGCAGAACAAATACAACGCAACCAAAGGTTTAAGACCGCAGCAAAAGAATGTTTATTTTTCTTTCACCTTTAGTTCCTGGAAAGTGCATTATAGATTTTACAGTTAGCAAAATTCATATTTAAGACATGAACACAACCGAGCGACATTCACAATCATCACTTCTGGACAGTGTGTTGCATAGAGGAGGAAACTCCCTTAAGCAAATGTATAAAAATTATTTATATTCAGATGAAAAGGGGGAGGTCGATGTGGGCTTTGTTGTTCCATCAGAGCAGGTGTTTGTTGGTCAGTTGCTGTCTTATGCCTTAACCAAGGCAGCGAACTCTGCAAGGACAACAGGAAAACATAAGGTTGGTATTTTGTTATATAGGGGTCTCAGCTGTTGTGCATGGAGGGGAAAGGAGATACTGATTGGCTTACCATCAGCTCCAATCTTGCCATCACCGTCGCTGTCACCGGCCTTCAGGAATACCTTGGTCTCAGCGTCGGTCAGGGCGCGAGCACCTCCACTGAAGTTCTGCAGGAACAGCCTGAAGGAAGACAGAGATGGAGCTTTAGTCCTCCTACCACTGGCCAAGGCTTGCTTCATTGCCAGAATGGGCTGTTCTGTTTAAGTTTTACTGGATGCACCTAATAAAAACCATCGGTCTGCATCTCTAATTACAGTAAAACCCTTTTTCTAGTCGTCTGTTTATGTCTCTCATCAGAACAGAAGATGCAAGCTGTGTGTCTCACTTCAGCTCATCCTCCTCAATGAAGCCACTCTTGTCCTGGTCAATGATGAAGAAGGCCTTCTTGACATCGTCGGCGCTCTTTCCGGCCAGACCGCACGTCTTGAAGAACTTCTTGTAGTCGAATGAGTCAGCGCCTGAAATCGGCAGAAAGTTGTTCAGCTAAAACTGAAAAGAAAGTCCACATGCATGAAACACCCCAAACTAGACAGCAGAAGGTTAGGGAGCTGGTGAGTAGGGAGAATCACCTTTGCACTCATCCAGGGCTTTGGTGATGTCAGCATCATTCAGTACACCTGCGAAAGCCATTTTGTTCTGCAGGAATAAAATCACACTTGATTAGCTGCTAAAACTTTCAGCTGCCAACATAATATTACTTGAGAGCAGTAACACTGACTAGACTCGGTTGTGGTTTACTGCATGTCAAAAACTCGTTAAATATTAGAAAACAAGCAGCATAAAAATGACAGGAATTTGTTCTCCTGGAAAAGGAAAAACAACTTGAACATCTGCCTATGTTATTCCAGACTAAAAAGGTTCCAGATTTCAAAAAGCTGCTCGTGTCGGTCCGCTTCTCTCGGAGGCTCTTGCAGGTTTTGCACTTCTTGATTCCATTCGAGCGGCTGAGATTGGCAGATTTTCCCTACTGCAACTCTAAAGATGCTGACCAATAATCCATATTCGCTCTCTCTCTCTCTCTCTCTCTCTTTCTCTCCTGTTTTTTCCCCGCAAGAAGACGCAAAAGTCATCTCTTTCATTAGATCCTGCACTGCAGTAAGAAGTCCTCAATTAAGCTGCAAAAATGTTTAAAAAAAAATCTTGTTTTTTTTTTTCTCAAAGATGCAAAAGGTTGATGCTGTGCCTTTGGATTTCCTTTTGAGCTTTTTTTTTTTTTTCCTTTTCTCCATCTGGTTCAGACTCACCTCTGGTGTGTTTGCTTTGTAGGGTACAGATGACACAGACAAGACTGAAGTCGACTGCAGTGACCATCCCGGTACTCCCGGTGACCTTTTTATACTATCCCTCTGTGGAAATCTGAAGCAAAACGAGAACTGACACCGAGTAGGGAGGGGAGGGAGGGGAGAAATCTGCGTCCAGTAGCCAGAGAGTGGTCTATTTTAAGTTTCTAAAACGAAGACGCTTAAAAGGTGCGTTTGAAGAAGTCTTTAATGTCCCCTCGGTGCTAAAATAGGTCTGGGCACTGCTGAGGAGGGCGAATTGGAAGTCCTGCTGGCAACATGTTCAGGAGGGAGTATGCATGTGCTAGAGCTGGTGCAATAATACTTTTTTGATATTGAAGGCATGGCACTGTGAATTTGCCTCAAGAAACCCATTATTTCATCTCTTTTTTATTTTATAATCATGTGTTTGAAGACTTACAATTGTGTGGAATTTGTGAGGAATATTTTAAAGCTGTTATGTGTCAAAATTGTCTTAATAGCATGTTTATAAGTTGTATGTGACAACGAATAAATGCAGAAGTCTAAGATGTGTTTCCTGTGTCTCTCTCTCTTTTTGAAAACTGCCTTTTAAGTAATATTTTTCTGTTAATTTGAATAAAATTAGAACTGTGATTTGTGGAAACAAATTGCGCATTTTAATTAGCCTTGTTTTTGAGAGGCAATTTTTGTTCTTGTTCACACATTAGATTAATTTGTTTTTGTCCAGATTAGTGAAGAAAATGGTTCTGAAAACACCCTTTATTGTTTCATTTAATTGGTTTTCTGAGTATAAATGTTTAACGTGCACTTTTCTTCCCATGCTAATTAAAAAAGGGGATTCTTATTTGGTCCTACTGGTGACCTGTAGGTGGCAGCACTGTCCTTTGGGGTGAACTCCAGATTCCTGCCATTAAGCTTCATTCTGCTCTGACCACAGGCTGACAGAAACAAGATTAGGGTGTCATCTGATAGGGCTGAGAGTTTGCATATTGCTGACTTGCATAGCTCTGGACATTCATAACCCAGTGAAACTGTAATCTGACTTTTTGACTTTAATATGACAAATGGGCTGCTTAAATTCCCTTCAAGGCTGTCTTAGTAAGTGTGTTACAGTCCAAGCACTGCTAAGAAACAGCATAACTTAACTTGAGTAGTTTGCTAAGCACTCCTCAGACCACTGTAGATCTTTGCAGAGGGTTCGAACTGTAGCACAGTCTTGCTGATGAGAGAGGCTGTTAATAGCCACCCTGTTGCCACAGAACATCGTTTAACTGATTATGCAGCTCTTGTTGGACAAATAGAGCTTGGGCCGCACCATCTAATTACACAAAGGGTGACAGCTATCCTTTGCGGAGCTCCTTGGATCTAAGAATGCATGTGAGCAAAGCCCCCAGGGTTAATTCCCAGCACATTTTCTAATTCCTGGCCAAAGTCCAGCCACACGCCTCCCCTTCTCATTAACCAATTATGAGGACAAGTGCTGGGAAAGTCATCTGAGGCGTCTTTCAGCACTGAGCATTCAGATCCCATGGCTCATTCAATACTACTTCTTAATCGACCCATTGTGTCAGTTTAAAACACACCACACTTTGAGCAATGCAAAAGACAACTGACTTGCACGAGAGGACTTCACACCAAATGAGTATTTATTCCTGGTTTTTCACTCTTCCTCAAAAGTGCAAGAGGAGTTGTACAGTTTGCACAAGTCATTATTTCTGAACATATAACACATCTGAATGACATTCACAGTAATATTGTGTTTTCCATGTTGAGAAATAGTCCGCAGGCAACTCATAAATAAGGTATAAAAAATATTCAAACAGCTGATGATTAGTGAATCTTGAAAGGAGTTCGCAGAAGTGGATCTTGGTCAGTGGGAATTTATGCCTTTACAAGGGCAGCAAACTCTGTGAAAGTAGAATGAAACTGCCATTAGTGGTGGGAGAAATGTTGTCAAATTCAATCTATTCTCTGACCAAGAGTTTGAAGTATGGCAAATACTAAATAAGAAGTTGCTGTGAGCAGATAATGACATTAATAAGAATAAGCTCTAACGTGTTGTTTTGCATTGAGACAAGAAGGAACCCTTACCATCAACTCCGATCTTGCCATCACCATCACTGTCACCAACGGCGAGGAAAGCCTTGGTCTCCTTGTCAGTGAGTGCTCTGGCTCCAGCAGAGAAGTTCTGCAGGAACAGCCTGAAGGGAAAACAGAATGGTAGAGTTTGAATAACGCTAAAAGTGCTTTGGGCATCATTTAAACTCCTTTTGGTGTTTTCACTTGCAAGGTAAAATGTAATGTGTGAACAAGCAAGTCTTAAAGGCTTCAGGTGATAATAAATAACGCATATCTTTGACCTTTATTAAGGCATGTTTCCACCATTTTACCCTGATAATTATTTACCCTGATAATTTCAGCCCTGTTGTTTTTCCTCTACAGTCTGAGCTGCAGCATAGATTAGGCAAATTGAATGGCTGACATGTATTGCTTCTCCTCACTGCTGAAGTTTTGGAATTGGTCAAACACATCGACAAGGAAACTTATAATACATGTCTATGGTCAGACAAAGGTAGCTGCCTTAGCTCCCCCATGTGCATAATTTTATTGGACTGTCGCTGGGACTCAGCCAGTCAGAAATGTTTAGTGCTCCCCCAACACCTTGAAAGCTATAGGTAATTTCAAAAGTACAACCTCCCTACCAAGGCCAATTTCTGGGGAAACTTGCTTCCCTGGTAATCTGTATTTACCCTGCTAAATACAATGGAAATGGATGGAGTAAAGAAAGAAACTGAAACCCTGAAAACAACCTTGACTCTTGAAAACATGCCTTTAGACTGAAACTAAATAAGTTAAATATACTAGCTTTGCTGCATATTTTCAGATTTATTTATTAAAGTGAGCTAATGTTCATCTTTAGGTAATAACCCTAACCCTAACCCGTTAGGAGGAATGTCTTACTTCAGCTCCTCCTCCTCAATGAAGCCACTGTTGTCCTGGTCAATGATGGCGAAGGCCTTCTTGACCTCATCGGAGGACTTGGCAGCCAGGCCGCACGTCTTGAAGAAGGCCTTGTAGTCGAAGGAGTCAGCAGCTGAAATGCACATTTTCACACTATTAGCACCTAGCAAGTTAACATTGAACTTACATAACTGTGGAAAGGGTTTACACCTTTGGTTTCATGCAATCTGCTCTCAGTTTGGTCAGTTTTCCTAATAGATAACTTGAAGTGGCACTGAGACTGCAGAATGTGTGAAAACAATGTTGAGAACCCAATAAATAAACATGAAGGAGCTCACCTGAGCAGCCGGCAAGAGCAGCTTTCACATCAGCTTCATTGAGAACACCGGAGAAGGCCATTTTTTATATTCTTAGAGAGCTACGAGACAAAGCAGAGAGTTAGAATGAGCATCAATAAACAGCTTTCAGGTTGGTTCATTACAAAATTTTCAATGTCAACCTAAATCAGTGGACTCTGTGGTTTGTTTTAAATAATCCTAAATCGAACAGAACTTTAGATTTTTAGAGTTAAAGTCATGCATCTGACAAAGCATCTCCTGCTCTAGCTTTCATTTTAAAATCTTATCATTTATCAGCCACATTTACAACTGGTTAAAGAGCTTCTCTTTGCCTCGGGATGTTGGCCCACAGCACACAGTGTTGACTTTGTTTATTTCAATCTGTTATCCTGCAACTGCACTAAAGTGCTGATGCTCCTGCTGAGAGGCTGAATCACAGAAACACAACTTGCTGCCACAAATGAATAAGGCAGCCGAAGACACACAGTGCTGCCAAATATGTCACTTTTCATCCCGTCAAAAGGCATAATTAAAATAGGCCAACTGTCATCCACAAAAACGTTGATCCTCTGACATCAAATTGTCACATTTGGCCCCCTTTAGTGTTAACTGAATTATCCTGCGGTCCATGTATTTCTTGGCTATGTTGATTCCATTTCTCCCTACAGTTGATAGTCCTCATTGAGCTCCTTTTCTGAGTCCTTTTTTTCCTCCCAGTGTAATCTGCAGAAGTCAGTGTAGCATCCCACTCACCTTGGCTCTGCGTTGAGGCGAGTGAAAACCAAGGAGGACTCGAGTGAATGCCAAAAGGCCCTTTCCCCCTCTCTCTTATATATCCTTGAGCAACACCATTTACAGAGCTTTGAGTTTCAGTATCAGGTACCAAGATGCGCGAGTTTCGAAAAAATGTGTCTACTGGTCTGAACCTATTTTTAGGTGAACAAATGAGGATGCTACCATGTGTGCTGAGGCCTATAGCTAGACGTGTGGAAACCCGAGCAGACCCGCTGCTTGCCGACTTCACGGCACACGTTGCACTTTTTATGATATACAGCCAACACCTAAAATGCTGATTTTGATGTTACAACTTATCTCTGGGTCTGTGAATTAAATAGATGGGTGTGTATAAGGCTGCAGGCCTGGGTCAAACTCTTTTTTTCAAGGTTGGCATAATAAGTATTGTGAGCACCAAGGGCTTAAATCACTGCTTCTGAGTTTTTTATTTTGCATAGAGATAGAACATGTGTGGCGTTTCTAGTTATTATTATTATTTTGTTTCATTTCAACAAAAATCTTATTTCTTTCACTGTGTCTTATAGAGTTCATGATGCCAGCATTTTTTAAAAGGAATGGAGTTGTGACACCATCTGAGGTGGTCTCAGTTGTTAGATATGTGTGGCCTCGTATCGGCTCAAGTGTTCTCCTGTAACATGGAGGTACCCAAAGCATACGGTACAGTATCTTTACGTTTCATCGAACCTCCTCACCCATGGGTCAAGTTTCAAATGTGCCAGCACCCTAACAGGGACAGGACTTTAGGGCTTGTACTTCCAGATCCCTGTCCTTAGTTGGAAATGTACCAATCATCAGAACTATTTTTGCATGCCTTGATTGTGTAGATGAACAAGCTGGCAGTTTGATGACACCTTTTTTTGGTCAGTTTAAGATGTATTTGAGAACTCTGTGTGCCTGATTATTTCACTGTCCTGTATGATCTCTTAATGAAATATAAATCTCAGAATATCGAACTCATTCTCTTTCCCTCTTGTAGTTATATTTGTGACAATGATGACTGTTTCTTCCTGGATCAGCAGTAATTTGAGAGCCTCCTGCCAGAAAGCAGTACTGGAGGTCCAAAAAAGAGAAACACCGTGCTTTTGCTTTTCTCTTTTGGACATGTAGATTTGAATTAGAGTGAATACAAACCGATTGTGAAACTGAGTTTAGTGATTTTACTTAATAAAAGTTATTAAGATGGAAGACATGCTACATCAATAAACCTGTATCTGTTATAAACATGTGGTGTCAATTTCAGGAGGTTACAGTTAGAATTTTTGTTACTTTTGTTTTATTTTTATCTACCTTCAGTGTGTAAACCAGTTTTTGTGCATGTAAAGGTTCTGTAGAGACACAAAGTTATGCTTCAGGCCTGGTTGCAGAAAGCAATTCATCTCTTTCTGTTCTTGAACCTCCACCCTACCTCCACCCCTAAATCACAGCAGAACACGTTGCTAATGTGGCTAATGTGGCACGCCTTGAAAAACGATAAACAGCAGGGATGCATTTGGTGATTTTGGACGATTTATCTCACAAATCTGGTTCTTTCAGGAACATTAAAGAGACATGAGCTACAGAAAAAGAATGATATCAAACACTTATCATATTTTCCAGTAAGGAATATGGGAATAAAAAGACAATGAGACAGAGATATTACAACTTCGGTAAATTTATTATTCCATTGCAGGTATTCAGTTGATAAATAGGTACATGGTCTGGATGCAGTTTGGGTCATTTGTCCATAATCATCTTAATCAACATGGTATCACATCAAGAGGGCAGCACAGCAGGCAGGTAAGATATCTGGGGTCTTTGTTTTCATCAACCAATCTGAAGAGTCCAAATTTACATGAAGAAACTCATTATTCAAAAAATTAGAAAGACAGCCCTGGTCTTATGTGTTTGGTGTCTTTAATTCAGGAGATCACAGAACTCTGTGGAGGAAAAGAAAAATCAGGAGTCAGGAGTCACTTCCCTGCAGATTCGAAGTAAATGTCATACAGCGATGATGTAAACAAAAACAGCAATTACCGTTTTGCTTAAAGTAGATTGTTTAACTGTACAAGTATTATATATTTTTTCTTATCTGCCAACAGCTTTTCTAGATGTTTTACCTTCCATCCCGATTCTGCCGTCCCCATCTTTGTCTCCTGCAGCCATCAGCGCCTTTGTTTCAGCCACAGTCAGCTCCCTGGCCTCGGAGCAGAAGTTCTGAAGGAACAATCTACAAGGAGGAATAAAATGTGAATAGAAATGTACATGTGAATATTTATCATGGCTTTAGAGGACATGGGACAAGCACCCAACTTTAACCGAAACAAAACTTTATTTGAAACGTGACATCAGTTTAAAAGGATTTATGATATGATGTACAATATAATACAACATAACATGAAACAATGAAATGCAATTGCACACAGTATGAAACAGTGCACTATATTGAATACAAAATGATACAATGCGATGTAAAATTATATGACACAAAACACAATACAATCAAAAATGATAATATATGAAACAATACAAAACAAAACAATACAATATAATACGATTTGATACGATACAATCTGATAATGTCATGCAATGTCATCTATGAGAGATTCTTGAGCAGTCTCCTTATGTCTGAGGATTCAGCACCATCCCTTTATTTTTGGTTTTTTTTTTACAATAATGACAAGATAGTGTTCATCACACCACTGAACAAAATTTCTGACCTCAGCGAAATACACTGAAGAAATGTGTGTCCTGGTATACCAAGACACAGATCTTCTGTGGGTAGTTAACTATCAGATGAGTTAAACTGTTTATTGAATCCTGTGTTTAGATTTGTGGCTTTTTTTTGTATAGGAATCTGGGAAGTCTTTTGTTGTGAATTGGTGCTTTGGAAATAAACTGAACTGTAACTTAGGATCAGTACTTTTCAAAGCATTTTATCACAGAAGTCACTGGTCTGAAATATGTTTTCTATATGATGGGGTTTGTTTAAAACAGAGATAATAGTGCCATTTTTTCCAGAAAGCAGGAATTATATAAGAATCTACAAAAATGATTTATCCATTCGATGTGGTTTCTGTCCCCACAAAGTGAGAAAATACATGGACCACGTACACAACCATCCTTACTTCAGCTCCTCCTCCTCGATGTATCCGCTCTTGTCCTGGTCCAGGACCGTGAACACTTTTTGCCTGTCTTCCTCAGACGAGCCAGTCAGTCCCACTTGTGCAAAGAACAACTTAAAGTCGAACTCGCCCGGAGCTACAGCGGCAGAGAGGGAGAGACAGAGAATGAGACGGAGCGAGCGCCAGAACACAGACACATGTGGGAGTGAGAGGTCAATCACTGAATGACAAGAAAGAAAGAATGGTGGGGGTCTGAATGGAGATGTCGCTTTTAGTCATTCGCTCAGATGACTTTCATTCTTTAGCTGATGACATTTACCAATATACACCCTGTAGCACATCGTGGGCTCTGTGTTATAAGCTACTGAAACAGCTGAAGCACAGTGGAACTTGCCCCAAGGCTCTAATGCAAACATAAGTGTTGAAAGCTCTTTACTCATCTAGTGGAAATTCTTCTAAAATGGATAATAGTTTAAGGAGAATTTGTTTGCGCAATGAATGAATCAGTTCAAAGCTTTATGTTCTGATGGGGGAGGGAAAGATTCGTACTGTAAGACGGAAAATCTTTAATCTTTCACTGACGTGTGCAAAAATGAAATCTCCAGATAAGGTTTGAGCATTATTCTGCTCAAAACATCCCTAACGGGGCAGGTTTTTTTCGTTGCTGACATTTTCTTTTCATTGGAACGAACGATTGAGCTTCGTGTGCCTTGTCATGCAGACATAATTACTAAAGATAAATAATTAAATCCCTCAGCACGCGAGGACTTTTACAGCCTGTGTGATTTGGTTGCCTCTGTAAGAACACTGAATGGAAACACTGAATGGAAACACTGTGGTATCAGGTCGGTAACTGGTCTCCTGCCGTATGTATGCCAGGTAACCTGCAGCAGCCCTGTCCCCACTGTGAACAACTCGTCACACAAGGTATCCCCCACAGGACTGAGCGTACCTTCACCTGACTCTTTGTGATAGACACATAAGCCTTTTCTTTCTTTCTTTCTTGGTTGGATACTTGTTTATGCATCTTCTTGCGTTTGTGTGTCTTGCCTGACTCACCTTGACAAGCCTGGACTGCAGCCTTGATGTCCTCGTTGCTCAACATCCCAGCAAATGCCATGGTCCTCTGAGGCTGCCTTAGGGACGCACGGAAACACATACGCGCAAGAAACACAAAATGACAGTGACTGAAACTGGTGCAGGTGGGCTTTTGCCCGGTCAGATAAAAGTCTTGTCAGATGAAACCACTTAAAACTTGTGGATGTATTAAATACGAACAAAAATGGCACTCAGTTGTTCGTTTTTTTAGCAGCAGGACTACAACATTTTAATGAATAAGTCCCAACCAAATGAATAAAACAATCAATTGGGTATTCAGTAAAACAAACTGGTTTCTGACATAGGAGCTCTGCCTTTTAAAAGTGTAAACTGAGCAAATAAAATTCACAAAACTTTATGATGAAATCTCAAATTTAGCATTCTGTTTTCTTTACAAATAAAAAATATATATCTCCCCCTTAAAAAAAGCAGAGAAACCTTGATTTTCAGACGTTGCAAACACACGCTTTAAATAAGTTTAGAAAAGGGATGAGACTCACCGTGCGGCGGAGGAGGTTAGTACTCTTCTAGCAGATGATGTGCAGATCTCTGCCTCGCTCTCACGCTTTGTGCTGAAGTCACAGACTCTCTCTCGCAGATTCGTGATTCAGACTGTAAGAAGCAGCCTGACGTATCTGCCCTCAAACCCGGGGAGATTTCCCCTACGCCGCAGAACGCCTCCGCCTCCCCTTCATCAGTTAATCAGAGCAGATAATTTCTGTCATTCATAGGCCTACTGTTTTGTAAACTTGCAAGCATAAGATTACAGTGAAAACATCAAGTCAAAGTTGACGTCTATGGCACATTTAAAAACTATCACAGCTGACCGACGTGTTTTTAAAAAGCAGAATTTTACTTTAAAGCAAAAATATTCATTTTATTTATTAAAAACGTAAAGGAATGGCCAGACCCAGGGGTCTGCTGCCTACAGTGTTGAGCTGCTCGCGGCTCTTCAGCCTCTGTGTGGTTACCTTTAGTAGCTTTGTCCGGAAGTAAGAAATAAAAACTGTTTATTCATATTGTGTCAATGAGGAAGGCTAGTTTTCTGTGTGATATGTGCAAGGAATTTGGAACGAAACTGCTTATTTTATTTATGAATGACTCAAAGGCCTGCATAGTTTTGTTCATAATGAAAAAAAATAAATGGCTATACAAAAAAAAATCTGTTCCCTTTCTCTAAATAAACGCTTTGTTTGTCCTGACACCATAAAGTATCTGCAGTTTATTGAGGTTATTCTTTTCTATACAACTTTAAAAGCTGTGCTGTCTTTATTATTGGCCACCACTGAAAGGCGAAGAGAGGTGGTTTTAGTATGTTTGTGTGTCTGTTACCAAAATATCTCACTGGATGGATTTTAATAAAATTTGCAGAAAGTAATAATTAGATATACACCTACAACTGATTAACTTTTAAAGTTAACCTCATTCAAGATGGCTGCCACAGCCAAGAGACCTTCAAAACACAATAAGGGCTACAACTCGATCAATTTTACAAATACTGAGCTAAGATTTTGTGTGGTTGCAGCTGAGACTGATCCCCAGGACATATTTTGACCATAGACAGATCGCACAAGACCTTTGTTTAAAATTGTGCCATTAATTACTGGAGTCAACTCTGTCTGTCTGTTAGCAAAATATCTAATGAACCACTGGATGGATTTAAATTAAACTTTTAGGAAATAATCAATGGATGTACCTTTACAACTTATTAACTTTTGAAGGCAACTCAACTCGAGATGACCGCCACAGTTAATTAACTTTAACCAACACAAGAATAGCTATAACTCAGTCTATTTTACAGATTTTGAGCTGATGTGGTAGTAGCTCAAAGTTATTAACAACGCATACTTGACAACTTTTATTTGGTGGAAAAAGGGACAAGAAAATGGCTTTTCTTTTTGTCATATAAGTTGCAGACCCATGACTAAGCCATGATATAAAAGTACAGCTTTCCTAATTTTGTATTTATAGAATGGCTGTTTTTATATATGAAAACACATTTATATTTTTTGTAGTAATGTGTTAATATCAGTACTGAGATTGCTGAATGCGCATATAAAATGATAAAAAGATCACAAAATCAAAGACTGCATTTCTGCATCAGTTTTATTAATGTAAATCATATCATATAGTAAATTAATAAAAAGCCATAAGTTGATAATTAATAAATAACCATTTTATGTAGGTTGGCCGTCTTCCATTGCGTTCCTCCCATGCGTGTGACCGGATATACAAGATTTTCTACAGCTCTGCTACAAATCACTGGATTTACTTGACGGACAATAAAGCTCGCAGCTGATTGGCCAAGTCAATTTAATGCCGCGGATATCCTCGTTTTGATTGGCTAAGGTCACTGTCGATGAAGTCTCACGCCTCATTCCGTGACGTCCCCGTTGTACAGGAACATGGCGCTTTGGAGGAGAGGTGTTTTCATGATAGTGAGGAGGACTATTGATTAAAATTTCCGTAGCTTGTGTTCACTTCAGTGACATCCGGATGCAGTCACCAAACATGACGGGTCGCGAAAGGTGATCGCTGTTCTTGTCTCCATGGACAACGGAACGCCGCACGTCGTGGCTGTGTTTGCTGTCGTCAGCTGAAACTGTTAGCCTTCACATGCTAACCGAAGCCAGTTAGCTGGCGAGTAGCAAGTGGCTAAACCAGCCGACAGTATGCGTGTCTATGTAGCGTACACCGACGTTAAACTCAGTATCAATGGTTAAAACACTTTATTCAGTGTCCTATCTGCCAGTTGTTTGGACGAAGATCTTATTCGGCTAACATTTTGGGTCAGCCAGGAGGATGGAGGGACGCCGTGGGTCTGTGTTGTTGCTGCTCTGTGGGATTTTTCTGTCGGCGTTTTGGGTCTCTGAAGCTGCTCCTCTTCAGTATGTTTACAGATCAGGTGAGGCAACTCATGGTGAGTTCGTCACGCAGTTAAATAGTCGATTGTTCTCTTATTATGTTCTCTGTACACCTCCCGACTAGCATTTGCTGGAATGAGTAGCTGCCGCTAACACGTAGCTAAAAGCTAACACCAACTTGTCTGTGTTTCTCACTGATTTCTAAAGCTTGTTGGCAGTGTCTTTGCAATGATTTGTTCGCAGGGTTAACGAGATAGCTGTTTTCCTCTCTGCCTGTGAGCAGGTGAATATTTAATCAGTTTATTGGAAAGCAAGTACACGTCAAAGTCACGACTCGGCTAAATGGCAAACTGAGAAGCTAATCATAAACAAACATAAACATAAACCTCAACCTGTTCACAGGAGGGGGAAATACTTAAAGTAGGAACTTTCAGTGAGGTTAATCCAGTCTTGGCATATACTGTTTGTTTGTACTGGACTATATTTGACCACGTTTAAGAATTTACACTCATTACTTGCCTGTTTTAATTTGAAGTTTTGTTTGGTTGTCTTTCCAAAGTGTTCATCCTTCACATCAAGTCCTCACCTTCAATTTTCCTGAGCAGTTTAGGAACTACAGCTCACCAATATGCTCTATTTACATTTTATTTACAACAACTGACAAAAGCAGTTTCATCAATCCATTGTCTTAATCCTCTTCTGTTAGAATGGCAACTATTTTACTACAAATTTAGCACATGTATTTTGCCAAAGATTTATTTCATCATTAGAACAAGAACTAAAATGAATATTTTGGCGTCGCTTCCTTCTGTGTTGGCCGACGGGGACTCTTGTTCGGGTGAAGAACACGTCACATGAGTGGAAATAATATAGCGGTCAGAAAAATGTTTTTTAATAAGCCAGTGCACTCACGAATCAGACAGCTGTTCCTGCACTAAAATGGCAGGAACAAGAAAGTGTTAAAGGAACTTAAACTGTTAACATTGGCGTATAAAGGCAGTGTGACGGGATGGACGTTCGTGGTCTCCTGTTGCACTGGATCACAAGTGGGAAGAATCTGATTTAGCCAAATATTGTGAGGTTGATTAGGGAGAGCTACGTAGTGCAGATGGATAATGGTGCAAAACCTACTGTGAAAGTTTTTAAAGTTTCAAGAAGTGGAAGTTAAAGTCTATCACTGATCTTTAGTTACCTGAGCACATTTTACACAACGCTTAAGATCAAACTGAAGGCCGAAAGGCCCATGTAGCATCTGGAGACAGCCGTGGTAAAGGTCAGGCAAACTATCAACGAAAAGGAAACCTGTACATTAGTGATGTCCTTGGGTAAAATACATCATAGTTATGATAATAAAACATGATAATCAATATTTTATTTATGGTTATTCGCATATATTTAATTAGTCTCTTAATCAAAAAGGGTGTGCACATTAGCAAAGGTGTAATCGTTAAAAAACTTTCTTCACTTTGAATCTGAATACTTTAGAATTAAAACTGAGTCTGTATCTTATTATTAACTCAATTGACTTTAGTAAAATTCTAAAAATGTTAAAAAAAAAAAAAAGTGTTGGAGTTAATATGTTTCTTATTTACCTAACTGTATAACCAAGTTTATGGCAAAGCAAAGTTGATGTTTGCCTACCAGCATGGGCAAATTGTTTCTAGCGCTGAAGTGAAACTTGAATAACCTCTTTAATGTTTATAGCACTGCTTTTTATCTACTCACATCATGGGGCTAGTCACGAGTTATGTTGTTTTTATTTTAATGTGTATTTAGGAAAGTCAACTATTTCCCATCTTGTTAGTTGAAAATACTTTGTATGACTATGGCACTAATGTTCAGGACTGAATTAAAAAAAAATAATCACCTTTTGCGTAATGACACAAAACAGTCTGTGCTCACAACTTTTTAAGTAGCCAAGAAACAAAATCTAGGTTTTACAACAATTTGATCAGTCATATGATTTTTAGGGAATGAATAAAGTGAATTGGCTCCAACTCTGAAGCCATAAATCCAGTCAGAGGTAAAATAAATGTTTTTTGTTTTTGATTGTCCCAATGAGAGAGGCTCAGTCACTTGAGCTCCTTTATGCACAATAATCTGTCTTGTGAAAAGCTAATTTTTCTATAAGTGAAACTTGTAAAGGGTGGATCAGTAATATGTAACACCAACATATTCCAATCTTATCAGCGCCAGTCAATGATTAGCAGCAGGGTTGTTTGCCTAATCACAATCCAGTGTTACAGGAAACTAACCTGTAATATAAGCAAACTTTTTATGGTTTTATCTCTTCAACCTCTCCTTCTCTTCTTTGGTCTACATTTATCAGTGCATAAAGATGGAAGTCCTTTACTCTCTACTGTTGGCCCTAACCCTTCACTACTTTAATTTGTTACTGTCACCCCAGTGTGTTGGGGATGCTTTTTTACATCCCAAAGATGTTAACCTTTATGTTACTGCCAGGGAATGAGCTTCGTCTTCTATTAAAGGTTTCGTCATTTCTACAGCTGGGAACAAAGTAAAATGCGTGTTGATGATGCCACAAGGCAGGCAAGTGGCAAGGTCAAATGGTGTTATTTATTCATTTAAAAGATGTATTTGTTAAAGTAACAAAGTTCTCAGTTCTTCGAGAGAAAGGTGTCTGTAT
>JAOXNZ010000021.1:12333535-12354084 GCA_028566095.1 Kryptolebias brasiliensis | reverse complement strand
TATATATTAGTATGTCTGTCTGTCTGTCTGTCTGTCTTCACAGACAAACTTGGGTCAACCCAAACGTTTCAGTCAAATAATGTAGTTTCATTTTTTCTGTGAGTAACCGTGCGCAAAGATCCACTATTTTAATTTTCCTAACTGGTTGGAAAGCCTATAAAAATGGGTCAGCTCCTCCTTTGTGAGAATGCCTACTGAAATATGCATCACAACTGAAATAAGACATGGCAGCTCCCTGTTGCACTTTTTCCCAAAAAACTGTTCAGTCATTTGGTGGGGCCGTGCAAAGTCAGAGTAAAAAAAAACCCATAAAATCCTAGCAGAGACAGAACTGATCCCTTTGGAGAGCTGCTGTGACCTGGCTCCTGTTTGGCCCCTTTTTTGTTTTTACTGCTGCTGTGGCCTTTCTGGGAGTCCTGAACTTCCTCCTAACCTGTTGCTGTAATACTCATGAGGTTGTTTAGTTGTTTAGACTCAAGATTACTGCTTCCGTATCCCGTATATCATCAAGTGCAATGTTTCATGACATAGTTTGGCTTTAAGAAACCTCGGTTGTTCAGTAGTTGTAACTTTTTAGAATATAACGTTTTTATTTTAGACACTTCAAGTCAGCCTTGACTCATGTATGAGATCGCTCTCTATATGAATAGAAGGTCAATTATTATTTTTTTTCTAAAGCTGTAGTGGGTTTTTGTTATGCTTATTAAGGAGAATCAGGGAGGCTGTTATCTTCCCTTGGCCTCTTTATTTAAACCTCGAACCGTGAAATGCTTAAATTTAACAGCTTCAAGTGCATTTGGCCAAAATAGTTGCATCTGTTTGTTCCAGTGTCTTGACTGTTGGCCTATTTAAAGATTAATTCTTCTTCTCATCAATATTTCACTCCAGTCAGTTCCTCCATCTTCACACTGAGAAGTTTTTCTTGTGGAAAGAATCTTATAGAAAAGCTTTAGGTTAGTCAATAACTGTGACCGGGATATTTTTGTTGAATCACTGTTAAAAGTTCATCTTTTGACTTAAAAAGGGTAGAGTTAGAAAGGTACGCAATTTTCTGGTTGGAGAAACAAAAAATAGCTTGTTACTTTTGCCAGTTTGGGGGACAAAGGTTTAGTATTTTCCATTTATGTGTTTACTAGAAAAGGGAGTTAACAAGTTAAAAAGAAAAAAAAAATCCTATGAGCCTGTTTCTGTCAGGCTTGCTTTTCTGTGGCAGACATTCAATTTATCTCAGTCTCAGTTTAGGGCCGAGTGTTTGTCTGTATGCTACCACACACACACACACACACACACACACACCAGTCTTTTAGACCATTCCACATCATGCTATGCAGAGATGTGCTGCAGCGGGCTGAGATTGTGTTTACATTTGACACTTCTTTTAAATCTTATGCATTTGCAAAATATAAAATCAAACAAATGCATTTGGCCGTTCTTCTAGTGAGAACAAAATTGATATTTGTAAGGAATGAGTCACACTGTAAGTTGGGAGGGCTTGACTTTAACGTCCTTTGACTGTCCAGTGACCAGCAGTCATAACTTTCAAATGAATGGCTATAAATGAGCCGTGACATTTAGGAAACTAGATGGCTATGTGGGAGCAGACCGTCTCTCTCTTTCTCTTTCTCCTTCTCCCCCCCCCCCCACACACACACACGGTGAACAAAATGTGAGGTTACTGACAAGAACAATAAATTTGAAGCCTGTTTTCAAAACATCAGCGTCTTTGCTGCTGGCTGTACAGCGTACGCCTCAACCTCAAGTATTTACGCTATTAGCTCTCATTAGGTTTTCATCAAACATGCTCTCTTTGCTGCCCAGATCATTTCCTGTAATACCTTCTGATTTCACAACAAAGCCGCTCCAGATTTGAGATCAGTCTTGCTAAATTGCAAGGCTCTAGTTTTCGAATGTGCATTGGTGTGCTGGCTCACAACTGCAGTGAGTGGGTTGTAAAGCAGTTGTCAGACCTGAAACCTGAATTGCTTGGCCAGCAGCATCCTCGCTTGAGAAGAGCTGCACCTGCTGCCAACCACTGCTGCACCATCAGCTTCTAACAGGCCGGTGGACACCCCCTCAGCTGTCTCTCTGAATGTCCGAGGGGTAGAGGTTGGATGGGCAGGAGTAAAAGATTCTTGTCTTGTTTGCAGATTTTGTAAACCCAACAAAGTATATATTTTATTTTGTGATCCAAATCGAGTCTTGCGCGGTCATACGGCATATTGTTGCTTTTAACTGCAAAAGACGCCTACGAACTAAAGAGGCTGGACTGTAGGAGCACAGCAGTTTATTTACGTTGGGCTGAAATGAACTGTTTGTTGTGAGCAGATGTAGAAGAAAAGCTTTAGATGTTTTTCTTTTTAATCTAACCCAACAGTCCTGTAAGGTGCCCTCTTCTGTTCTTTTCAGAATAATGTCCTTATCGAAACTACAAAAGTGAATGCCTCAGCACTTTTTCCTTTTTGTAATTTCAGGGGACACGTCGTCTGTGTCTCTCTACCTGTCCCTGGTGGTGTCCTTGATGGTGCTGGTGGCCTTGGTGGTGTTGGTATTGAACTGTGTGACTTGCTGCAAAGAAAGGGAGATCAACTTCAAGGTAAGAGTTGTTACAGGCGGATGGTAAGACTGGAGCCTTTTTACCTGCTCTAAATCAGGCTTCATGTATTAACCACACAGAGACACTAAGAGTGGGCTTTAGACAGTTCAGCCACTATCATCTAAACCAGGTTTGGGCATCAGGGACAATGAGAGTCCGTCAAATTGGCCAGATATTTCTGGACTGCAGATCATCAACGTATGGCACTTGGATTATAAAAGCCTCTGGTTTATTGCAGTCCAAGCAGTTCTTTGCAATATTGATCCTATGCACAGTAATATTGTGATAACAATACATTTTCAATATATCTGCATCCTTTGTGACTTTGTTCTTGTTGTAGGAGTTTGAGGACCACTTTGACGATGAGATCGACTTCACCCCCCCAGCGGAGGACACGCCCTCTATGCATCCTCCAGCCGAGGTGTACACACTCGACGTGTCCCCTGTGCCGCTGCCTGGACCCCCACATCTCCAACCTCTCGCCAGCATTACAGGTAAGATGAACGCAGCCACACAGACGAGCCTTTTAACTGTCTTAGCTTATAATATTTCCTTCAATTGTGGAAGAATATATTGTGTCTGTCACGAAAACCTTACAAAGATTATGTTTTTTATTGTTTAGATTTATTTATTTTTGGTCTGAGCCTGAACAGAAATGACTCTAACTCAGTCAGTTTTACAGATATTCAGCTAAAGTTAACTGCGGTAGTAGCTGAGAGTCATCCTCAACACATACTCTGAGAGCTGACACATCTCAGGATATTGTCTAATGTTATTTCCAAGGTTTGACCAAAATGTCTAAAACTCCCTCCCCTCTCATAATAAGGTGATCTTTTAGTTTAAAACTCTGGGATGAAAGGCAGCGAGTAATATGCATTCCTTCAAGGAGTGCTAGGCCTTTAATTAAATTAGTAATTAAAAGAAGTTGTGGGTTGTCAGGTCAGTCTTCATTAACTTGGTTTATGTGTTTGGCGTCACAGAGGCATCCGCTGGCTTCAAAGTAGGGCGTCACAGTTTGAGTTACATCCAAGAGATTGGCCATGGATGGTTTGGTCAGGTAAGAAAGAAAAAAAAAATTATATCTGTTTAACCACAAATGTGTCATTTGTGTCACTGGCCAGAAAAACCATTGACACTTATTTTTCTGATCAGCTCTGAAAGGAAAAACCAACGTATATAATAGATGTTCACTGGAAATGCTCGTGCTGTTTAGAGGAATCATTGTTGCTTTGCACGTTCAGTTATTTTCTTTTTTTTTGTACTGTCAGGTTATTCTGAGTGAAATCTACACAGACCCTGGAGGAAGCAGAGTGGTGGTGAAGGAGTTAAAAGCGAACGCAAGTGCCAAAGAAGGGAATGACTTTCTGCAGCAGCAAGGGGATCCATACAGGTAAATGAACATGCTAACTCTTTTGAATGAGGGATTTTAGTCTTATTTAGAGGATCTTCACAAATTTATTTACCATTTTATTCATTTATTAATCATAACATTTGTTTAAATTAGTTTGTGGGATGATATGCAAACAGTCAATATGTTCAGAATTAATGTATTGTTAACAGCTTATCTTTTACAACAGATGTAATCACTTCTACAAAGAATAGAGTTGCTTTTACAGCTTTCTGCTGCTTTAATCGGCATTAAATCCAAACCTTGTTGTGTCTTCAGGGTGCTGCAGCATCCGAACCTCCTCCAGTGCCTCGGACAGTGCGTCGAAGCTATTCCCTTCCTGCTTGTTTTTGAGTACTGTGAAATGGTGAGTGCCTGCATCCTCAGTAATTATGTGCTAATCACTGTCAAAACTTTATTAACTGAGAAAGTCTGAGAAATGACTCTTGTCTGTCTGACAAGTTCACATATTTGTTGGCGAAAAAAAAAAACCTTTTATAAAAAAAAAAAAAAAGTAGATTGGTGACTGGTTTTGTGGACTTTATGCACTGAAGGAGTTCTTTCTCATTCCTAATTCAACCCTCTTCCACATTAACGCGCTGAAAGGACTCCGGCTCCCATCGCAGTCACTGATTCGTTAATGTTTTTCAGTCTTCAGGGTGGATTGGGCTGAGACCGAGAGGAGTTCCCTTCCTGTTCCTCTCCCCCTCCCTCCCCTAATCCCCTCCTTCACCACAGTTACATAGTTACAGTAAGCCGGGGACTTCTCACATTCCCACCTCACCCAGTAAAGCAACAGGCTCCATTTACGCTCCTCTGGTGTCGGCTCCGGCTGCTGCTGTGTCTGTGCATTTTTATGGCCAGAACCTTGTGGTCCCTGGTTGCTGTGGAGTGCATTCGTGAGAAAACTAAGCTGCTCCTAAAGAAACCTGTAGTATAGGAAATACAGTGATAATAACAACAATAACATTTATACACCACCTTGTCTTCTAATTTATTATCAAACAGTAGCTTTTGTCTACATTCTTCTGTATTTAAATCAGTCTGCAGTCTGGTGCAAGCTGTCATTTGTTTTATGTGGAAAACATTTCTCTTCTTAGCTCTTTAAGATGCAGAGTTTCTACCTTTTTTGTTTTCCACTTTTCGAACCGAACATGACCCACGGACCGGCCTAGTTCAGTTCATCTCGCCAGACGTTGTGTAATCTTGTTGGGCCGGGGTATTGTCAGCTGCCCGGGCCTGGCACACGCACTGGCATTGTGGTCCTTTCTCAGCCAGCTCCAGTAATCTCTCTGACAGCACATGGAAATAAGTCAACGTGAACGACTCGCCACAAGCCATTAGGGAGGATGGCGCGACAAGAGCAGGTCCTGTCTGATGAAGGTGATAATGTGTGAGGGAGCACAACTGAGTGATGTTTATGCTTGCTATCGCTCGGTGGATAAATAATTTTGATGGCTCGAAGACTGATCTTGACTTGGACAGAAAGCGGTTCCTTTCTTTGAATAAGTCCGCTTTGCTGAGCTTGAACGTCTCGTTTAAAAGTGATCGTGTTGCACCAAGTGCTTCTGTGTGAACGTTAAGGAAAAGGTGGCCTGTTGATGACGACACACTAACTGAGGCCTTATCAGTTCATCTACTAGATGTCCAAACATGAAATGTGACTCTGCAGCGCCACAGTGGACAAGGTGAATCCCAAAAAGCTGAACAACTGTGACATACATGCCCGTTGATGGAAGGTGGCTTTATCAGTCCTGAGTCAGCCATTCTGGGTAACCTGAGTCAAAGCATTGTGGACACAGAATATATTAGGGATGCAGCAATTAATTGGCTCGTGACTTACCAATCAGACACTCAAAGATCTCACTGTATTTTTTCCTACCAGCTAATTTGTGCTCAAAAATGAGCTTTGCTGTGACTCAACTTTAGTTATTTGTAACGTTTTTAAGATGTTTAAAGATGAAGTCAGACGAAGCATGAGGTGTTGGAGGCTACTAAAGAAAACATTTTAGTTCTTAACAACATTAACCCTGAGGTTTTCCATTTAAACACCAGCTGCCTCTTAAACAGGTGGTGCTTTTATACCCAGCTTACCTTCTGAAGTCTGTAATTTGCAACCAGGGGACAAATGTAAATAAAGATTTATTGGTACGATTGTTGCAATGTGTATAACTATAAGAAAAGTGTCTCTAGTGTCTTTAAAAATGTGACGCATCTAACTATATGTTTTATTCCCTCTACTAAATTTAATTTGATGGAGTTTATTTTATATTGCGGTCTGGTAGGATAAAAGTATTTTGTAAGATTGTTTGCTTTTATGTTTTTGGGGAGTGCAAAAAAAATAGATAAAAACATTAAGAAGCTATAAACTTGTTGATAAAAGGGATACTGGAGTTCTGCTGTCAGCTGGCTTTATTTTTTTTGTATAAATCCTTCTAATAACCTGGAGGACTCCCAGCGGCAGAGAAATCCTTGAATCTGATGCTGTTTAGGAGAAAATGTAAAGTTTTTTTTTACTGTAAACATTTTTCCATATTCAGCTCTTTTTTTATATAATTATCCCGGCGTCTTTAGGTTATAGATTGAATGTAAGATGTCCTCATATACACAAAGCTATTAAGAAATAACTAACCCTGGGTCACTTTAGGATAATTGGTCCTATTTAAGCTGTCTTTACTGATAGTAGTAATAATTCTTGGCAGCTTTCAGTGGCCCAGTAACTGTGTTTGACCTTTAAGAAATTAGGTTAAGAGTAATTACAGAATAGGCTGCCTCTAGTATCCCCAAGCAGCGTGCTGGGCCAGCACTAAAAATAGCTTGTTTTCATTTTTATTCTTTTTTTTCCTTCTTTTAAAGTAGCCTGACAGAGTGTCAGCTGAGGTCGCACCTTCTTGTAATTCATTGGCCCGACACAGAGCTTAATTATTTCGTTTTTTTTATTTCATTACCAACAATTTCCTGGAACCCAAATCCATTTCCCCGCTGCAAGCGTTCCCAAATAAATCTAGGCACACCGTATCATTTACCATACGTTGAATATAGCTCTTCAGTGAAGACCCCTTCCAAGAGCTGCGTGGGGATGTT
Organism: Kryptolebias brasiliensis; assembly: GCA_028566095.1. NCBI lineage: Eukaryota > Metazoa > Chordata > Actinopteri > Cyprinodontiformes > Rivulidae > Kryptolebias > Kryptolebias brasiliensis. Next base: position 12,347,020 of record JAOXNZ010000021.1, on the reverse strand, counting down.
GGTGTGTTTATGCAGACGTGAATGTGGATGAAGCAAGTGAAATGGCGCTTACGTAAGACGACTGATCTAAGCTGCTTGTAAAGAAACAGCTCAAGGGAAAGTAAACCTTTTGTAAACATATACACACACAAAACCCCAACGCACAGACTTGGATTAGGCGATTTTGTGTGACTTGACGTTTTTAACAACAAAAAACCTCCTGAGATGTGTGTGTGTGTGTGTGTGTGTGTCTGTGTTCTTCGTAGCTCATTCCTCAGGGTAGATGTTTTCTGATCTGGGATATCCCACATTTGGCATAAAGCACACACTACCGCAAAGCCCTTTCCTTTTGCAAACTTAACTGGAGCTACATAAAACGGTCTACTACAGTTGTATAATATACAATAATGTGTGGGCAGTACATTCTGTTACATTTTACTGAATGACAAGCACACATGTTGTGAAGCCGCACGCAGCTGACATCGTGTTGATATTCATATTTACTGTCACTTTGGCAAAGCGCCCAGAGGTTGACCATTTGTTCCCAGCACTCTTTATGATTGACTCTGCGCTGCACTGTCGTCATGTTGCTCTGCCGAACTAGTTGTTCTTTTTTTATGTAAATGTCTGGTTTATTATATTAGACGTTTATGGGGGAAAAAAACCCAAAAGATTTGCAAGCATTGTGTGTTTTTCCTGATCTGAGCAGGACTCGTATTTATAAATCTCCGTGGCAGCACAGAGCTTTATCAAATGGCGTTACCCTTATTTGGTTCTGCTACACATCAGCAGTGAGAAGTGCTGAGAAGACAAGAAGAGGGGAGAATGCTGCCCCCGTGTGGCAATTTCTGCACATTGCATTTTAATAGGACTCCTTCGGCAATAATAAAATCCCTTTCAGCTGGATTAGTTGAACGCTTTTGATTTTGGTGGGCTAATTGTGCCGTGCGCTTGTCTTTGCAGGGGGATCTGCGGAGTTTCCTGTCTCAGCAGGACTGGGCGTTGAGAAACGCTGAGCTGCTGCAGCTGCAGAGGATGGCCTGTGAGATTGCTGCTGGCGTCACGCACCTTCACAAACACAACTTCCTGCACAGGTAGCGTTTCACGACTGCCACACTTAGTTTTTGATCTAAGTCTGCTGAGCACACAGTTAGGAAACTACTTCCTGGTGTTGGTGGCACCACACACGCAAATTCATCTTTTTTTTTTTTAAATGATGAGAAAAGTTGTGAGAAAGTAAATAACTGTCATCATCTAGTTTGATGCAACTGCTTTTGTCTTTAATATTTCTAGGAATTAAAAGTTACATAAGACACAGAATATTAGAATAATTTACCATTGCATAAAATACAAAATATTGGTGTCTTGAATGATTGATTTACTGGGAAATTTTTATAGGTATGTACCTGTCATGTGCTGAGTACACAGTCATAAACCTTGTATGAAACGATTATGAAGACTTGGGTCAACTGTTAGTTTTACTTGCATGCTGGCTGTCCAACCAGTCTCAAGAGGACCAGTGTTCTCCAAAAAAGGGGCGTACAGCAGAGAGGCTGCATTTCATATTCATTTTCACCCCAGCCAGTACTGGATGTCTGGCAGGCAGCCAGCAGGGGGTGTTGGGAACTCAGCGCTTGGGGGGGGGTAACATACGATGCTCAGCTCATCAGCTCTATTTTGCATGCTCAGAATAAGCTCAAAGGGTTCCAATTACACAGCTCCCATGCATTGCCACAGTGTCAGCTGTCCGCTGCCAGAGGGATATGATGATTCTGCTTTTTGCATGTAAATGGATAGCCTCATATTGGGCGTTGTGTTTTAATCCTTGTTACAGCTCAGAGAGTCCTTCTATGTGGACTAATTTTATACAAACTCATGAAAGTAATTCTTTGACATTTTGTATTTGGGGAAAATAAATTAAAAAATGTAAACTTGGATGCCTATAAGTACAGGCACATGCTGTATGAGCTCTGTTAGAGCTAGATGGTGTCCCAGACTGAAACCTCAGCATTGCTATGCAAGGGTAAGAATGTATCTGCAAAAGAGCAAAACCCAGTTAGCACTGTGCTACATGAAGAGATGATAATGGTTCAAATCCTCCATATCTTTGACTTAACTCTATAGATTAAATAATTAAGATAAGTCTTTTAAAGGTCTTGGTCAGAAACTTCTTTCATTAGTGTTCAGAGCTTCATATTTAGTAAAATTATGTCTTCCAGACGTTGTGTTTTCTTTCTTTATGACAGAGGATATTTTCTGCATGATGTCACCCCCTGGCCTTCCAGCTGCAATTTGAAACCTTGACTTTGGCATTCACCCGTCACCTTCTCGCTTGTTTTGCAACCAGAAGTGACCATATTTGGTCGAAACGGCGGCGCTGAAGACAGCCGCTTGAAAACCGATTGGGCAAAACGGGAACCTTTGAGGCCTAGTTTCTCTTTAATTGATGGGATTGATTTCAGCAATAACTTCAGCACATGAATCTAGGCAATATAATTATAATGACTTGGTATTTTATGAGATGTTGAGGGGTTTGAATAAAGGGGTCAGAGATGTTTGGGTTTTTGTCGCTCTTAACTAGTAGCAATAAGTGGCGTTGCACTTTGCCAGAGGCTTCCTGTCTCAGGCGCAGGTGTCTTTAATCCAATCTAAAACCAGGAATTTATTAAAACATCCTAATTTTTTGTTTTATCTGGTTAAGTCTGGTTTTATTTCTTTTATACACAGTCCTGTTGATTTGCCTTAAACTTGCTAAGAGCTAATTCACTGTCAGTTTTGTAACTTTTTAAAAAGTTTTCTTCAAATGCACTTCCTGCTGATGAAATATCATCCTCGTTCTCGGTTTTCTTTTTTTCTTTTTTTCTTTGTTTTTTGCTGTTGTGCCTCGATATACTGGGCAAAGTATACAGAACGACGATCTTACCAAGTGTTTATCTTGAGGTCTGTATCTAAAAAGTAGAAAAACTTGATTGTTTGGTAATTATTAACGGATCAAAAGTGAACATAACAGTTTTGACTTTAATAACGCTGAACCTGAAAGCAGGTAGAAGACAGTAAAGGGTAGCTAAAAAATCTACAAATACTTGTGATATGAAAGTGATCCTTCCAGTTATTTATTAGTCAGAACTTGGTTTCCTGCCGGTGCTTTACTCTACGTTCAAACGTCGGCCTACAGCAGAGGACAGGAGTGTTTAAAATAAGTCTTTATTTATCTTGCAGAGGTTCCAGTGGGTCTGGCAGTAGCTGGGCCATGTGCACACAAGGATCCTAATGTCAGCAGTGTTTGTCATTGGGTGGTTTTAAAAGGACTTGGCGTACAGACGGTCCTGCAGGGGCAGAGGGAAACCGAAGCCTGCCCCTTGAATGAATGAACCACCATCTGTCTGCTTTAACGTGCAGAGCCTCAGAGCTTGTTACGCCCTCTCCTGGCAGACCAAAAAAAGCTCCTCACTTTGTCGTCGTCGTCCCCCCCCCCCCCCTCCAGAAACGACATCCTGCTGTTGTCTGCTTGAGTTAAGAATAGCCTCAGTGTGAGTGTTATTGCAATGCGATGAGCAGGGGGAAATGACAAGGCTCGTGTACTCATTTCCTGTTGATGCTTTAATCATTTGTGATCCCTGCCAGACTTTTCTCTCTGCCCCCCCGTTTCTCTCTCTGACTCCTGTTTTACATGCAGATGCGCCTCATTCACACAAAAGGAAAAACAGTAACTCATTACAGCAGTATGCTGGAAATCTTTAGATTTATTAAAGGCTCTGGTGACTGCTACCTTTGTAAAATATCTGATCCACTCTGTGAATAATGCTGATGTTTTTCCTACATGTTCTCATAGTGATCTGGCCCTAAGGAACTGCTACCTGACTGCAGATCTTACAGTCAAAGTGGGGGATTATGGTGTCGGACCCTACAGATACAAAGTAAGCACAGATCTCAGCTTTTTTTTATTTTTATTTGTTGACTGCAAAGAAACCAGTCAATGTTCATAATCTTGTCACAAGGAAGAAGTCATCATAACATGTATTACATGTAACTGGAAACTATCGGGTCAAAAGTTTTAGCTGCTTGTGATGTGTGCTGTATATGGTTTTGTTGTATAGTTTAACTGAAATATTGCGTCGCAACAAACAAAAGTCAGCCGGCTCAAGGAAAGCTCGGGTGCTGCAGGGGTTTAATAATGTGGTTCTGTCTGACAAGTCTGCCTGGTTTGAACCTACTGTTGTTTTACAAAGTTGCCGTGATATTTGGATTGTCAACAAGAGTTGCAGATTGCTCTGAAGGTATTTAGACATAACAACTTTCTTAAAACGGTTAAAATTGCTCCACTTTCAAAGTTAAGACATTTCTCAAGTCTTGGTATTTTTACGCCTCCGGATAGCTTTAAAAGTAAACAAATATTTTATTTGAAGGTGTGACTTTGATCAAGCACAGTGTTGATTTCACTGAAGATTTCGTATTGTCCTCTCTGTAACTCAACATGCGGCGTATGTCCTAAGCAGCTGGATCTGCTGCATTCCTGAAATACTGCTGAGCTGTCAGATAAGCTGTCTGAATTTAATACTCGTAAGAGAAGGTCACCCAGTGGATCTATTTCTGTAAGAAGAGGGAGAGGCAGTGGCAGGATGTGCCGCCTCACACACAGCCAAATTTCTCTTTTATGGTGCTTTTTAATTACAGGTCTTTTTATAAAGGTGTGAAGTTTTACTTGAGGAAAGTGTCTTAAAGAAACATATCTGTTCCTACAGGAGGATTACATCATCACAGAGGATGATGTGTTTGCGCCCCTTCGGTGGTTGGCTCCTGAGCTGGTGGGGGAGCGCCATGGGGGTGTCATCACTTTGGAGCAGACCAAGACTGGCAATGTGTGGTGCGTAAACATTGTCAGCTAACCACAGGATATTTTCATAAACAGATAATGAGTGTGGGTTGTGTGTGACCCTGTATCTAATCTCAGCAGCCATAACTATATGACCATCCTAGTAAAATCAAATAGAGACAAGACTTTACTAAAAGATCTTTTGAGTCCTGTGGATTTATTTCCTACAGATGCCATCAGATCGCATTTATTACATCCTTGCACTTGACCTCAGCAGCGGTTACGTCCTCGTTTGTTTACAGGGCCTTAGGGGTCACGTTATGGGAGCTGTTTGAGAACGCAGCTCAGCCGTATCCGCATCTGTCTGACCGGGAGGTCCTGAACCATGTCATCAAGGAGCAACAAGTCAAGCTGTTTAAGCCACAGCTAGAGCTTCCTTATTCTGACAGATGGTGAGTCTTTTAAAATGTTTTCCTATATTTTGTGTTGCAGCCATTGCTGAATTGAGTTATTTAGAAAGCGTAGGGCCTAAAGAGATGTTTGTTTTTATTTGTAACTGCAGGTATGAGGTCTTGCAGTTTTGTTGGCTGTCTCCAGAAAGGAGGGCCACAGCAGAGGAGGTACATCGTTTGCTCATCTATCTCCGCATGCAAGGCCAAAAGGACATAGAGGAAGACTTTGAGCAACGCTGGGATGCACTCAAGCCGAACACGTCCACGCGGCAGACTGTTAGCCATTCCTCTTTCCCAATCTTGGAGCAGTTTGCTGATGATGCCCTGCGACAAGAGCTAGATGAAGTTCTAACTGTCACCGAAACGAGCAAAGGTCTCAGCTTTGAGTATGTTTGGGAGGCAGCCAAGCACGACCACTATGATGGCAACCACGGAGGTTCAGGCATGGACACGACACTGAACTACCACAGCATGTTCTTTCCTGTGTCCAGGGAAGACATCCAGGCTCATTTCCCAGATTCTTCAGCTGGGGCGGGAGGAGCAGAAAGTGGGAACACTCCTTCAGGAGTTCCTGGGATTGTGCCGGTGTTTGATCCGCAAAAGTCGTCCAATGGGAATGAATATTACATACAACTGGAGGAACAAGGGGAGAGTGTTGTTGGGGAAGATGGAAATGACGGACAAGACATGGGCTTTTCTACAATTTATAAAGATTTTGTTGTTCTTCAGGATGCCCGTCTGGATGAGTCTAGCACAGATGCAGACTTTTTCCACCAAAGCATCGACTCCAAGGACTCATATTTACCTGATAGCCACATCTGGTCGTCTCTTGAAAATGACAGTCCTTACCACACCAACATTTTCACTGAAGAGGGATCCAAGCAGGAGGACTCTCCACCGTGGAGACAGAATTTTCTGGAGCTTCCAGAGCGCAGTGGGAACCCTTTCCACGAAGGCGCTTTAGAGACCCAAGAATCGAAGCCAAGTCAAAGCTTTGGGGGTTCTTTTTTAGAGGAACCCCCTCGCCTGTCACTTTCATTGGAGGGGGAGGGGATGAACACAGATGAGAAGAGGCTTTTCAGTCCTGAGAAACTGGCTGATAACTTTGAGTTTCTCAGAGACCAGAACCTGATGAAAGACTGCTCCAGCTTCCCGGGTTCCCAGCAGACTTTTCTTTTACCCGGCATAGTCCACGAGCCAGAGGAAACGTTCAAAATGAATTCTTGGGACAACCTTGAGAATTCAGGCAGCTTAAACACAGCAGATATATACTTTAAACCTGCAGCGAGTAGCACATTCTCAACACATGAACTTTTAGAGTCTCAGAGTACCAGCTTGGAGCAGATACACCAGTCTTTGGTAGGAAATGAAACTCTGGTGCCTTCCATTACAGTGGTCACAGATGATAACATGACCGACCAGCTGCCTGTTAGAACTGGTTCTTCCACTGAAAGCCTCAATCTGCCGCAGTCTTCAGACAGATGTGTGGACTCTGGTTTTGATTCTACCTCAGAGAGGTTTGAGCCCATCATTACGTTCTCTGACAGTGCCATTACAGACTCATTGTGCACAGATGCCAAAATTTCCAGCCTTGAAGATGACCTCGAAGCCTCAAAGGCCATGGGAACTGAAATATCTGAAAACCTGCAAATTCACGCATCATCTTCAGAAAATGGACAGAATGAAGACCTAACAAGTAATGATCTGCTGAGTGAGCTGATTGAAGATGCAGATATAGATTTGGAAACAAATCTCTCTGATCATGATGAGTCCTTCATGGAAAGTAATGGACATCCTCTTGTAAACTCTTCTCTCCTGGTTTCTGGTCCATCTTTAGATCAGATCAGCCAGGACAGTCTACTGGAGGACAGCATGTCTACCACTGTTCCAACTACGGACAACGCAGCTGAGACGCCCGACTCTTTAGACTCTCTTGACATCCACAGACTGGGAGAGCAAGGAGAGGAGCTAAACGCTCAGACATCTCAAGACAAACTTCAGCCTCCGTACAAAATCTCAGACAGTGGGTATGAGACCGAGAACCTGGAGTCTCCTGAGTGGAACTCTCAGCCAAATGTTGAGAACAGCTCTCCTGTGAAAAATGGCATCGGCATCACCAAAGAAGAAGAGGCAGAAGAGCTCGCAGCTTCTGCAAATTTGGTTCCACCAAGAATAGTGATCTCTGAAGCAGAGGGTGGGTTAAATCCTCCCAATGAGGATCCCAGTGAAGATCAGCAGCCGCATCATGTAGCTCCTGCAGAGGAACCACTTATAGGTAGCAATTATCGAGACTCTGCTTACTTCTCTGACAATGAATCTGAAACCGAGAAGAAGTCTGAAGAACCGTCGGCAGGAAACGCTGTTGAAGTCACGTGGTTGAGGAACTCTGAAGGTCCGACTCTGGAACACTACAAGGAGAGAGATGTTGACACCTTATTTTCCCAGCAAGAATCTTCTGTAGCTGCGGACCAACGTTCTGAGCTTGGAGGAACGGCTGATATCTGTGTTGAGGAGCTACTCCCAGAGACGGCTTCAGATATTACAGAGAAACATCAGAGCGAGGTGGCACAATCCATCCACAGCCACAGTGAAGATGGAAATGAACCAAAGCTCTTCAGCAACACAATTCCAGATCCGTCGAGTCCATCAGAAGATCCAGAAACCTCAACTCCGCCTACTTCTGCTACCACATCTATCCCGGCACTGGAGGGCGCAGTTCATGCTAAGCTGACCAGGACGTACGCCACAGACATCCATAAAATCAAAGAGCCAGACGTGGAGGGGCGATACCTGGGAAGGTGCGACGGTTCGGGTTTAGATGGACTGGAGGATGGCGTGGACGCTGACGAGGAGGATGAGAACAGCGACGACTCTGATGACGACATGCGCGCGTACCAGCTGCACAACTCCAGCTCCGAAAGCGAGGACGAAACCGCGCACCCGGTGCCAGTTATTATATCAGACGACAGCAGTGCGAAGAACCTGAAGAGCTTGTTGAAACCCAGAACTCTGAACCTCGAAGCATCGTCTCCCCCGTTTTCTGAGAGGAGCAACACCGAGAGCTCCAGAAGAGCTGTGTCTTTCTTTGATGATGTCACAGTCTACTTATTTGACCAGGTAAAGAGTTAGAAAAAAAGAGCACTTTAGGCTGTTATCAGAGGTTTATATTTGTGGTTCTAAAATGTTTTCTAATGCTCTGTGATTTAGGAGACCCCCACTAAGGAACTTAGTGACCACTCGTCAGGCTTGAGCAGTCAGGCTCCAGAGTTCAGCAGCCCCGTGTCCACGTCCAGCTACCTGAACCGCTTTACTAACTCAGAAAGCTCAACAGATGAAGAGGGTAACAGTAGAAGCACCTGATACATACACCTGCTCTTTATCGAGGCGTCACGTTTTTGACGTGTTCATAAAACTCTTGCAGGTGGCGGTTTTGAGTGGGACGATGACTTCACCTCCCCCGCGCCGACCTTCCTGCCCAAGTCTAATAAGGAGCCGGTCTCTAAGGCGATTTCCTCTACGACCCCTGCAGTCGGGCGAGTGCTGGAGCCCAGCTGGAGCAGCTCCTCGACATACTCCCGCTTCTCCATCTCGCCGGCAAGCATCGCCAGCTTCTCTCTCACACACCTCACCGACTCTGACATCGAACAAGGAGGCGAGTTGATGCTAAGTTCTAAAAAAAAAAAAAATTACCAAAGGAAGTCCACTCTGCCATCTTGAGTTTTACTTATCAGGACGTGATAAAAATGATCTGGTCTTTAGCAGGTTCTAAAAAGGTTAAAAATCTAACTTTGAGTGTACAAAAACACGTAACGGATGCCACTGTTATTATTTATTAGGCATGGCCTAATGGCCTAAGTCTAAGTCCACCCTTGATGCTTCTACCTTTGTGCAAACTACAAGGTCTTTGGACTAATGTCCTCTGGACAGATGAGACCAAAGTAGAGATGTTTATACTGATATGTTGTCCTTCTTCAAACATGTTCCTGTGCATTATGGCCATACACCTCATACCAGCACGGGGGTAGATGGGGGATGATTTGGGCTTGATTTGCAGCCTCGGGACCAGAGCACCTTGTAGTCACAGAGTTGACCACCAACTCCTCTCTCTACCAATCCTAAAGTCAAATGTGAAGCCATCTGTCTGATGGGCTAAAGCTTAATCAAATTTGGGTCACACAACAGGACAGTGAGCCCAAACACGGCAGAATCTACAACAGATTGACTGAAAAAGAAAAGAATCAAGGTGTTGTCGCTCCATTTAAAGTCCAGACCTCAACTGGATTAAAATGCTGTGGCAGGACCTCATGAGAGCATGTCTACAAACCTCAATGAACCGACGCGTCGATGTAAAGAAGAGCGAAAAAGAACTCCTCCACAACCATGTGAGAGACTGTTAAAGTCAAACAGAAGACCACTACTGAGTTATTTCTGCTTCAAGGTGGTTCTACAAGCTGTAGAATCATGGGGTGGATTTAGTTTCTCACTTTGGCTTCTTTTTTTGTTTAATAACTAGAACTTGATAAAAAAAAACCAGAAGATTTATTATGTCCTGATATGTAAAACCCTAGAATTGAAAGAGGATGGACTTTTGTTCCCCAATGACTGTAGTTCACACTAGTTTTGGTTGTTTATTTGTCTAGAAAACTCAAATTATGTATCACCTGAACACTGTCTTGCTTTAGGAAGCTTTACCAGACATGTAACTATTTTCCTTCTTGTTCACTCCAGGAAGCAGCGAGGATGGAGAAAAAGACTAGAGCGGCGAATGGCCATCTATCACGACACTACTGAGCAACGACGCCGGACCCGACCTCGTCGGGAACGGCAGAACAGAACCAGAAGACACGGTTTGTGGGCGCGCGCTCCTCTCAGGCAGAAAACCAGAAGTGTGACGAGGCCCAGGCCCCCGTCTGAGTCTCATGACCTCTCCAGCTGCAGTTTGGAAGGAAAAAAAAAACAAGTAAAAAAACTGGAGGAGCTTCTAAACGTGTGCTTTAAATCCTCATCATTCCAGGTGTGTGGCTGCTGCTTTTTTTTTTTTTTTTCTTTCTTTTGTTGCCTGTCGAAGTGCACTCTCTTTCCAGGACTTTTGCTTCACCAAAAAAACAAGAAAAAGTAAAAATAAACCACTTTATGTTCTGGATGAATAAATCCATCCCGCTCGGCTGGTAATCACTACAACCAAACAGGAATAAGCTCTACCATCTCTAAGCTTCATATTCAACACTAATTATTTTTGCTCCTACTTCATGTTGTGCGATTATTTCCGTGGTTGCCTTTTTGGTTTTCTTGAGAGGATTTTTTTTTTTGTTTGTTTGTTTGTTTTGTAACTTCACGTTAAGTTTAATCAGTCTCCTGTTTGGAGAGAAGTTAGGTGTGGAAACCTTCTGTAGGAGTATTTGAATAAAAACAACCGTAGACATGGACGCTCCATCCGAGTATAGGACGACTACAGAGGTGACGCGCTGCTTTTTCCTTCATGTTTGAAAGGAACATCTCCACTTCAGCTGAGTCATCGTTTTGAGACGGTAAGGACCGATGGGTGTTATGGGCTGAGGGTGAAATCAGCCCTGAAGAGAGGGGTCCAACTGTAAAACAGTTGTCTGTTTCTTTCGTACAGCTTTATTTTCTTTGAAATGTGCAGGAAGTTGTCTAATCGTGGTGCCTGCTGCTGCTGCAGAAGACGGCTTCTTTCCTCCATTTTACTATCAGTGCAAATAATTCAAATCACACGTTTATTAGTGAGATTGTGTAAAATAATTAAATAAATAAAATGGAAAAAAAAAAAAAAAAAAATCCAAAGCGGGAAGGTTCTATTTTTTAAAACGTCACGGTGGAGAAAATGTCGCGAGCTGTTTGTAAACAAATGTGCAATGAGTTCTTTGGAGTTTGACGATGCGTATCGGTTCATAGGACGACCTGGTTGATTGTTCTCCAGTCGGGTGTGTGGGGCCTTCAAGCCTCGCCACGAAGAGAATAGACCAGAAAGAGAGAAAAACACGGCTGCGTTTATCATTTGAATGTTATGGGGGCAGAAGTTTTTGGTTTGTTTGTTTTTTTGTTTTTTTTTTACCCGGCATCAAAGATGGAAATCTTCTGTCCAGTTGCAAATAATCATCAGCATCAAATCGTTTGCAGATTATCGTGAGCCGGAGCTTCAGCTCCTCTTTCGTGGTTCTATACAAAAGGTTCCAGATGAGTCCTGATGTCTTCATTTGCAGTTCTAACGTAGAAAACTGTAGGTTTTACAGTTACTGTAAGGACATTTTCCTTCCATATGTGTCACTTACGTCCATCTGTACTTCTCCTGTCGTACGCACCCACTCTCACCTGCCCCATTAAAAGGAGTAGTTTTTTTTTTAAAGTGAGTTTCTGTGAAAAGATGATAAACATCTTACCTGTTGTAGATGGCTCTTTGAACAGCTTCAGCTGATGGCAGCAGTTGGCTCCTCAGTCTGGTTAGTTCAACTCCATTTCTCTACTTAGAGCTATAAGATATTAAAACGCTTTCCACAGAACCCCACTTCAAAAGAGCTGAACTATCCCTTTTAACTTGACCACACTGTATGGTAGATTTGAACCTCTGTTAAAACCAGCAGCCTGTGCTTTCAGTTAAACTTGAACATCTATTTAAGGAAATCTTTTATTTGACTACAGTATACATTTGCTTAATCTTGCACATTTGAGAAATGTAATTTAATGTTGAAAATGTTCCGATGTAAATAAATGTTTTTTTTGTTTTGTTTGTAAATGGGGAACAGATGTAACTGACGTATAGGTTCGAGGTTTCATTTTGTAACTTAAATCAAAGGAACATATCAGTCACCTACTACTTAACCTACAGATAAATTAAACACTGAAGCAGATGTGAATTCATTCTGTCCTTTAAACCTGTAGATTTTAAATATTTTTACTTCATGACGATCATGCTTGGTGTAATTGAATGAAATGTTTCTAATTACACTGTTTAATATGAAAATAAATGCAAATGAACTTCTAATTAAAGTGTCTGTCCTCTGTCCTTTGCGGGCGCTAACCGAAGGGTTTGAGTTGTGACTCGGATGTTGAACATTTGGGTTCGTTAGGTGACAGCTGTTGATGATATTTGCACATTTTGCAGCCTTAGCTTGTTTAAACTGAACCTACAAATGATAAAAAAGTGTCTCACTTAAACAAAATGCTCATGGAGTGCTTTAGTTTGATCTGTAAATGTTGAAACTTCTGACTTGTACTTCAGTTTAAGGCTGGAAAACTTGGGATAAAACTCACAGCATTCGCCTCGTTTAGCTAGGTTAAATTATTCAAATTATTTTGGGAGGTGCAAAGTTGTTTCTCAGGTATATTCTTTTTATCTCGTTGGTATTGTGCCCTAAAACCATTTGAGGGCTCATAATGATGCCTTATAATTTCAATAACAAACAGGTATTCCTCCTAAATAATTTCCTGATTTATCTAATCGAGTCTTTCTGTACAAAATAATCAGGCATCTTTGAGCTCTATAATGAAGCATGGTGACGGTGGCATCATGGTGTGGGAAGGCTTGTTCCTGTCAGGCAATAGAAGAGACCATATTGTCTCAAAGTCCTGAGCTGAGCTTACGTTTCAGCAGGATGTGAAACTGAACCCTGCAGAGCCTCTTTGTGCATCGACACGTTCCTGCAAACAAAATAAAATGTTTACCGAGCTTGTAGCGTTCGTCTGAAAGACTTAAACGTGTGAATGTGGAATTTACTAACTTCTACTGTGGTCTGAAAACCCTCGCTATGTAAATATTTCATGGTTTTTCCCAAGATAAATTGGAAAAACTACCCAAAACTAGTGTTGTGCGTGGGCTGATCAGATGAAAAACATCTTGAGATTAAATTTAGGATTTCAATCTGAGACAAAGTGTAAACCTTGAGTGTTTTTGTCTCGTGTAACACAGGAAGATTTAACAGCATGTTTAGTCTTTATTTCACATTTCAATGCCCACAGCACAAATATGACATTCAGACCTGCTGCCGTGTCAACAGTCACTGTCAGTTTGATTGTATGTATATATATATATATTTAATAGTTATTTATTGCAGGAGGTATTGTCAGATGGTTTATATAGTGTCAACATCTCAAAGCTTTCCTTTATTTTTATTTTGAAAAGCCGTCAGAAGGCTTTTTTTTTTTTGCCATATGTCTGAAAAACACTCAACATCAAACACAACAGGAAAAAAAAAAAAAAGACAAACTTCAGCAAAAGCATCATAA
>JAOXNZ010000021.1:12300955-12315020 GCA_028566095.1 Kryptolebias brasiliensis | reverse complement strand
CAGTGCCTTCACTACATGCTGAGTGATCGTCAGTCTTTTTTTTTTTTGTAAGTTTTGTTGAGTTGTTTGTGGATCTGATCAGATTCCTTCACCCAAGGCCATTAGTTTTTGTTTTTTTTTCTTTTTTGCACACTTTGCTTTCGGTTACATCATACTCATCACTGATTAATTAGCTTTTTAAGTTTTGGAAATGCAAAGTCTTGGACGCGATCTGCTTCGACTGGAACAGTGGACTTATTCAGAAGTGGACAAAGCATCTTCTTTGTTTTTGTTATTTCTTGGGGCCATATTTGCACTGACATTTCGACGATGATGATGATTCTGCTGGGTTGTTTTTCCAGGGCCAACGCAGACCTCAGGTACATACAATCTGAAACGCCCTCGACTTTTACAGCCCCACTGTTGGACTTTGTGAGGAGACTCATGACAAAGCAGAGCAGAGCTGAGCTGAGCTTCAGCTGAAGCCTCTCGACGGCGTATGTAATCTCAAGGTTTTTATCTCTGTACTCTCTGTGACAAATCAGCTTCCTCCCAGCCCAGACTATGGAGAATGTCTTCGTCCCTCGTGTCTGCAGCCATCGTCTTCCACAGCAGGATGTTTTCAGTCTGTTCAAGATCCGACTGGGTGGGAGGGATTTAAAATAGTCTTGCTTTAGAGAACACACTACGCACGCTCTTATGATTGAGATTCTTACTTTTTATAAATGTAACTTACTGTAATTAAAACATGATGCTACTTATGTTGTCTTTTTTTTTTTTAATTTAACGCAATGTAAAATTAAAGGCTTAGCATTCCTTTGTTTTAGGCGGAGATATGGAGCTCAGTGTTGTGAATGACTCAACTACTGCCACACCAAATTTCAGCTCAATATCTAGAGTTGGACACATTTGATTGTAGACGTATACCCACTGATATGTTTCATTCAAATCTGCTAACACTACAGACAAACAAAAACCTTGCCATTAGCGGTGAGCCAAAATTGACTTAAAACATCAATCTGAAGAAATAAAGCTTTATTTTTTTCTTTTACATAGCAAATGAGGGATGAAGGCAAATCGTACAACTGCACAGCCAGTGGAAGGATGAAGTAAAGACAAGTTCAATCTGTTACAGCATGTTGGTGTTAAGGCACATTACAAAAAATTAATTTAGGTATATAAACGAGGACAAAAATTAAAAATTGTGCTTTTGTTTTTGGACACGTCTGTTTACATCCTTCGCCTCCCACCTTCAACAGCAAGTGGACACATGAGGACGGAAAGGTGAGATGTTCAAGTCCTGCTGTCCTATGGCCATGGAAAAAAATAAATTCTATAGTCAAAGAAGCAACATCATAAATACACTCAGATATTTGACCAGTTTTATTCAGCTAAACTTCACATGTGCAGGTAAGAATGTGGTGGCTTCAGTCTCACCACGACACAGACGGATTAAAATAGAAAATATATATATAGATCATAAATATGTGTTCAGGAAATAAAATGCTCCCAAAATACTTGTTTTAATGTAGCAGTAAGGTGATCCTAAATTAAATGGCCTTATTTTTTCCTCCCCCTTTTTAAATTCCTGGGCTGTGGTCCAGATGTAGCTGCTGAGCTACACGGCCGGCGGGTTCGATGGGCTCTGAACAGGATCAGATGAGCGGCGCAGAGCGATCGTTAGTGACAGTCGGGCGAAGCCTGATCGTGGAGAACGGGTTTCCTCCGCTGTGGGGAAAGAAAAAAAAAAAAAAAAAGCAGAAGAGCTGATGGATTAATGCGTGTCTGAGTGAGACGAAAGAAACGATGCGAGCGTGTGACCTACGCGAGGTAAGCAGGAGTAGGTCTCGAGACGCCGTTCGACTGGACCGCCTGTGGAGAAAACAAAATGCTCATCAGATCTGAGTCGCAGGAACAATTCGGCTTTTTCTTTACATGAGCCTTGCATTCATTTCAATCCAACACATCTGTTGTTCTGGTCAAGGATTTGACAACGTTAGGTGGTAAACTTGCGTCAAATGACAAAACAACACGTGGAACCTGGAGCTTCTGGAAATTCAACTCAGGGTTTTTCCTGCAACAAGTTTCTGCCAGAGTGCATGACCAAGCACACAGAGTAGGGCAAAGTTAACGACCGGGAACATCACCATGTTTGCTTAAAGCAAGAGCAACGCATAAAAGGAGAACAACTTCATTTGATTCAATTTAATTCATTTTTTGCATATTTAAAAAGGCATATCTAGGCAAGTTTGATGCTATATGAGCAAAAACTACTTTTACTGAGAAACAGAGAGCTGGTATAGGTTTGTACAGTATTTAAAACTCTAATTGTACCTTTCAAGGATAAAAGAAAAGTAAAATAAAGTACTAAAGACCTCAGACGATCAACAAAATCTGTAGTGTTTGTAACTCTGCAGGTGAGAATCTGCAGATCCTGTGAATAAACTCAGCTTTGGGTTCGTTTAAAACAAGTAAGTCTTGTATAAAATCAGTAATGGCTAAAAATATAGGTGTGGACCCCGGAGTGGCATTTTAAAGCCTAACCTGCTTATCAGCCAAAATAGGGGACACAAATCAATCTTTTTTTTTTTTTCACAAAAGCAGCAGTTTGATTGTTGGACACGTCCTGTCAGCTGCCTGCAGTACCTAAAGGTGTCCACAAGATGTCAAAAGTGGACAGAGTTACAGATGACTTTAATGTTTTAACTCCAGTTCTGTTCCGTCTAAAAACCTGCATGTTAGGCTGCCTTCAGGCTCAGGCCTCCCTTGAAAAAAGAGATCTGTGATCTCAGTGGGACTTGCCTGGTTAAATAAAGGTTAATAAATAAATAAATCAGGGCTGTTTAACACCTGTTTAGCATCTTTAAATTATATTTGAGTTTGGAATGACCATGACTGGAAAGACTGTTTATTTAAGCTGGAACTTTAATCTGCTTGTTTTGCTCTGAATAGCAGCTCCCAGACATGAGTTTGTATTCACTTCCCCCCCCCCGATCCCCCACTTTAAAATCAAGAATGCGTCTGCCTCTTCGGTTTTCTTTGTGGAGCTGTGTTTCTCTGAATATATTGATTCCCGTGTGTCGCTATCTTAACCTTCACACGAAGCACCAAACCAGCGAGGGAGCATTTCTTCTTCCTGTTGAAAAGGTATTCCAGGGCAACCCCACCTCCCCCCAGCTTTCTCACATTTTACTTCTCACCTTTTTCTTGACTAACCTGTATTACTGTGTAAAACAAAGAAACAAACAAAAAAAAAAGGAATCTTTATCTGCAAAACCTATCAGCTTTAAGGCTCAAAGTAAGTAAAGAATGTGGAAATAACACCTTTGTTTACTGACCTCTTTTCACGCTGAATTATCAACTAACAAAAGAGAGAAAACACTTTTTAAACAGCTTTTAGGTGTGAACTCTAAGCTATTTAGGCCTGGTTAATAGTCTAAATAGTGCATTGTTTCATTAAAAGGCAAGAAAATTCATGAACGATGAAGCAACAAGTTGCCAAAGCACCTCCAGAAACAGCCACCCACTTTACACTTTATTGAACATAAACCAAAATCTTACATCTAATCTACTGTTGGAGAGATTTTCCCACACAAATTCATTCTGGGATCAAATAGGCCTGTTTTGAAAGGCAAATATTTGGCAGTTCATAGGAAGGAGAAAAAAAAAAAATCTCTGGAAAATCCTCAATTTTGGGGAGGGAGGCATAAGATTGGACAGAAGTGATTCAGATGTATAGAAATAATAATGAGAGAAAGTGAAAGAATAAAGAGCCAGTGGGAAAAAGCATCAAGAGACATGACAGAAACGGACAATAACTTTAGTCCAGGTCTGCCTGTGTCCCCAATGAAGGGGGGATGATTCAACGAGGCAAGAAAAAGCCGAGACCGTAGCACATGTTGGACAGAAAAGAAATCTAGACGAGCAGCACCAGTAGGATGCAGCACAGGGAGTGGGTGGACGTGTGTGTAAACGAAGACGACTGGGCAGACACATTTACATTCACCCCGCCGAGGACAAATAAAAAGCCTTCAGAGAAAAAAAAACAGCTTTGCCTGCGACTTTGCATGGGACGCAAATGAAAGGACATTTGAGGAAAAGGGGGATATACAGAAATGGGAAATGGTTGAAGTAATATTTTCCTCTGAGAGCTGGAGTCTTTCTCCTGGGACGACGAGGTTTAGTATAAAACGTTCACCTCAGACAGGAGATCTATAGGACTCCTATAAAACATGAGGACCTCGAGAGGGAGGTGGAATCAGCTTATGATTGCAGGTCCCTCTCTGCTGTGCTGCAGCCTCCTCCCTTCCTGCAGGAGAGCCCGTCATGTACATACAGGCTGGTAACCACAGCAACTGTTGAAGCAGCAGTGAGTGACATTATGGAGAAACTCCTCCTGGTTCTGCCTGATGATTTTCACTCAGCTGCTGAGGATTCTTGCAGACTACATCAGAGTGACACCAGCACAGCTGCTTATTCCTCATCTTGTGTTTTACGGTAAAGAGTTAGGATTTAATCAGCTGCATCACATACAAAAACTAGAAAAAAGTAGTTTGAACAGTAAGAAAATGGGTATCTGAGCTGGGTTAGATTACCCAGAATAAACATGCATCTGTGTTTTCTGGTCCCTTCACAAACAGCAACTCAAGTCCAAGTGATTGATTTTTTTTCTTATTGTTGGTCAGCCCACGCAGAGTGTATTAGAGTGGTGTTCAGGTTTCCAGGGCAGACATATAAAGCTCATCTGACACCACCTACACACACGTACCACCATCAGCAGTCAAGATAAGGCTGTAGCTGCGCTGCAGCAGGTATCAGGTGAGACGCAGCCTCAAAAAAAAAAAAAAAAAACCAGAGCAGCAGAAAAGTTTGGCGTGAGGGAGCAGATTAGATTGTGCTGCGAGGGGTATATATTTCTCAGAACCATCGTTTTAAATCTTAACTCAGCAGTTCAAATGACAGAGAGAATGTCAACCAAATGGCCGCACACCAGATCTCCAGCCCACTGACTCACCGTGTTGAGATCGGAGGAGGAGGAGGAGGCTGCAGAGGGCGTCGGGGAGTGATGGCGGTTATTTGTGGCGACGCTGCTCGCGGACAACGGGTTGATCTTGACAGAGTTGCGTCTCGGGGTGTTACCGTAGTCCGCCGTGGGGAGCACCATGGTCGCCTCGTCCGTCTCTGTGTCTTGATGGTGGAGGTTGACCACACTTTTGCTGCGGTGAGGGGCAGCAGCATCGCTGAAAACAGATTGAAAACAAGTTGGAAAAGAAATGTGGGTAAAATCCTCCTGCTCCTGTATTTCTATCTCAAATTGGTTAATAATGAGTTTAGACTCAGGTTACAGTAATGCCGTCTTAAAACAACTCCAGTCTTGTAAATTTCAAGCAAACGTCGTTTCAGAAGCTCTTTTTTGACTTGATTACAATTCAAAGGGCTGTAATGTGATTAAAAAATGATTATTGATGCACTTTGATTATCTGATTATCAGGCTTGTGAATAAACCCCAGGAGGCAGCTGGTAAGATTATGATGTTTCTTTCAGTTTCAGTGTTTTAAACACACAGAAATACAAATTTACAAATTGAAATGACTACAGCTCATTTGAAATAAATACTGATTTATATAAAGTGTGCACAATATTATTATTAACAGGCTGCTGACAAACAATTAGCATAGATGCTAATTTAATATTAAAAACGCAATTAGAATCATGTTTCTCACAGGAAATTTCATCACAAAACAAATCATTACTAAAGACAGTTTTATTATGATAACTAACTCTTATTTAAAGACATATATTCTTCAAGGTTCAGCAAAGAAAAGATGAAAAAGAAGTGAAAACGCACAACTTGACTGCAACATGTTTCTACTACAGGAAGCTACGGCAACTCTGCCAGGACAAACGGCACAGAGCAGAAACTACTCAGATTAACGCTCAGATTACAGATTAAAGCTAACAAAAAAATGATTTTTGACATTTGAAAAATGATTCAAAATCTTCCATGTCTGCAATGCATCTAAAAATACCTCCATTCATTTTACATTTCTTATTTACATGAAAATCTATTGTTATTAATTGCAGGACCTCTGGTGTAACCTGGAACACTTCCAGCAGGATTATCACAATATTTCTGCAGGAGTAATGGTTTCATGTGAAACTGACAAATGTTTATAAAATAGTGTTCACATGAGCAGATGTGAAAATGTTAAGAATGGAGCCATTTTAAAATTACATATTTACTTTAGGACTTGGCGTTAATTCATCAACCCTGTCTGAATTAAACCATTTCTCCAGATTGATGTGGTTCAAAAGAGCCATCTACAACAGGTAAGATGTTTATTGCTCAAAAAAATCCAAACTATCCCTTTAAGGACAACTAGAATCTAGAGTTGAGCAACAACAGGGGAGTCCCCCAAAGAATTAGAAAAGTTGTCATTTCAATAGAAGTAACTAGAGGAAACACTGCCAACAATACAGCTGGCTGCAACCTGAAACCTGCTGGTCTGTGTGTGCAAACAGGAATGTAGAGTCTCCTTACCTGTTGTTCACCAGAGGCTCTGTGAGAGCACGGCAGTACGAAGACGGGAACCAGCCCCTCCTGAAAAACACAAACAAGGAAGTTAGAAAACCTGCAGTCCCCAGAAAATCTCGAGAAAAATCTAAATCATCCCCATTCTGCCATCCATTCAATGACTTCCTCCATTATTGTACACCAACAAAAGACGCAGAACAAAAAGATGGTTACACAGATACGTTTATTTTCTCCCACAAGCCTGCTCTGAAAAAGTTGTTACAGCTCAGGTGGCGTCTATACTCTGCCTTCAAGCTGTGGTAACAAAACCAAGTAGGGGATACTTCATGTGTCATTTTCTTTTCATTTAGCTGATTTAACCTTTCGCCTTAAAAATCAGAAATCATAACCTACCTAAATGAAGAGGACTTTGTGATCAGTCTTGTTCTGAACCTTTCTGAGACCTTGAATGAATCTCTACAGATTTAATGCACGAGTCAGTTCCTCAGCTTGGTTTCTGCGGCCTCGTGCCACCATTTGTTGCTGCCCACACACAAACCAAAATAAGCTTGACTTTATTACTGAGCTGAGAAAAAAAAAAAAAAAAAAAAAACATGACAAAGCTGGTTAAGTGGCAAGCTCTGTGAACAGATATCTGCATATGAATATTCAGAATGTGTAAACAAAAAAGGCATAATGGGTGACACGGGAAGCTTCCTGGTTACTGTTTGTAGTCCCAGCAGTGTGAACCAATCACATTCAAGCTGCCTTTGGTCACCAGAAGGTAAACAATCCCGTGAGGAGCAACAGATGCAAAAGAGATTGGAGGAAACGGGATGTAGTCTTGAATTGGTCACCCTTTATTTATTCATTTTATTATCTGCATTCAAAACAAACAAAACCTGGAGCAGAAACTCTGACCTCATTCTGGTCATCGCCTGCCATCATGAAAGCCATGAAAGGGATATCGTGGAATTTTGTGGGTGTTTTTCTGTTAGCAAAATATCTCATGAACCACTAAACAGATTTTATTGAAACTCTCAGAAAACTAAAATCACTGGATGCACATCTACTACTGATTAAAACAAAAACGGCTAGAACAGATCCTCAGCTGGAATTTGGTGTGGCAGTAGCTGAGAGTCATCCCCGTCACATTATTTGAGCATCAACAGAGCGTGCGACCTCTTTGTTTAGAACTTTGGCACTCAAGGCAGCGGGTGAGGAGCCTTCTTTCAAGGAACGTTAGTTCCAGTTTTATTTTGGTATCCACCGACCCCTCTGGAAATCTAAAATATCCTCATCAGCAAAGACAGATTATAGCTGATAAACCTCCACAGATTTAATCTCACCTCGAATAACAAGAGAACCACCAACGCTACAGAAACTCAGAAATGTGTCAGAGTAATCAAAGTCCAAGGCATGAATTCCCTCACACAACAAACCTGAACACATGCGTCTAGAGTCGGATGGGTTGACCTGTGACCTTGAAATCAATAGGGATCATCCTTGACCCATGAGGTGTCCAGCTGTTTAGCTCGACTGTGCAGCTCGGACTAGAAAATTGACGGAGGGACGAATGGCGCCATAATAAGTCCCATCTTACAATGGGTGTATAAAAATGAAAAACCCAGACCATGTCACTGTGCTGTCATGGTACAAGGTTGTTCATGATCAGCGTGTGAGTCACTGTGGGTGAGGGAGAGGCTGATCATGAGCTTCTATAACAGACATTTCCTTTGTGTTCCTATGATAAAAAACTCAAGACTCTGCTTGGAAATACATTTACTGAGTCACACTCATTAATAATTGCTCATGTTTACTTAGGTTACGGTTTTCATTGAGAAACATATTTGCTACCAGGACAACTGTTACTCTTTGCTACTAAACGAGTTTTATAAAACTCCATGCAGGAAAGTTCAACTAATAGTCCTGCTCATACGATACTGACGTCACAATTTAGTCAAATGTTGAATTATTCATCACCGGCTCATCCTTCACTCACTGAATTCAAGCGGATCAGACATTTTCCCAGTTCATAAAAATCTGAGTAAATGTAGATGTTGCCAGGTGAGCTGCAGGAATAAAATATCAAAGCTGATTTATTACAAAGAAAAGAAAAGACCAGCCGGACACCCAAAAAGCATCAAAGATGCTCCCCCTGTAGGACACAAAGTCCATCTCTTTGGACACGTTGCTCTGATAAACATGATGAGATACAATTTTTAAGCCTTTGGGCATTTTTTGGCTCACCCCTCCGGCAGCAACGAGGCAAAAGAATAAAGTTTTATTTGTGGCAGCATCACGTTTGAGAGCATCTCAGAAACATCTCCTCGCTAGCCTTGATCAGTTTTTTTTCCCCCTCGGATATATTTGCCTGGTAATTTCCCTTGATAGAAGCGCAGATCAAACCTGATGAAAGATTAAAATTCAAACCCACTTCCAGAGGCTTCAGATCAAATCTTTGTTTAAAGAGGCAGACATCAGGGCCGTGGGGAAAGCGGGCCTTTCTGTGTGGGAGAGCAGGTGGTATTCTACATTTTCTGATTCTTCTTTTGGTGCCTCGCTCCAGTCTACTGCTGAACATCCCGCCCTCAGGCCATGCTTCACTTTGATTCATCAGCAAGGGGTCCAGCTCAGACAGAACTGACACGCCTGAAGGCATGTGAGCGAACGGACACAGTCAGCCTAATAATCAGAGCAAAGATCATCTATTCAGTCAAATCTTTAGCAATCTTCATGACTGAAACAACTCTAAGGAATAAGAATGAAGCAGGTGACTACATTCAAACACTCCTTGGTTGTGAGATATGTTGGCGCTCAGAGTACATGTTATTGATTCTCAGCTACCACCACAGCAAATTTTAGCTCAGTAGCTGTAAAATTGACTGACTTACAGCCATCTTTGTGTTTGCTATGGTCAATTAGCTGTAGCAGCCATCTTGAATTGAGGCGACTCTAAAGGGTCATCAGACAGACAAACAGACGAACACTCAGACAAGGTCCAATCCAAGATTGTGTTTGTTTCTGACATTCAAAGAAATATAAAACAGGTGAGGAACATTGAGATTTTCAGTGAGTAAATCACAAACTCAGTGTTGCATTCTCCTGTGAATACAAATGTCTCCTTTATTATTGTGATTATAGTTTGGAGTTTAATTATTCCTAAAAGCCAGACACAAAACAAACAAACAAAAAATATGTATATAAATATATAGAGCAGGTGGAAAAAACAGTGTGGAACTAGTCTAGCCAGTGCACCATCAGCTGCATTATTACATCTTACCAACCACTAAAACAAGAAGCTTTAATAATACTTTTGGATCTTAAATAGTAATAGTAACCACAGAGGCACAGATTACTCAACAGGTGACCAGAATTGTCTGATTTCTAGCTTGACCTCTGACTGAAATGCAAACATCTGTTCTCTTTCTATGCCGTTATGAGGCATCTAAAATGAGATGAAGTTAAAGAGTTACAATTTGGCTTATAAAAGGAGATATACAATAATTCTTTTTGAGCTGGGATTTATTTGTGTAAATGTGTTTTGCCAAGAAGCTGGAGGATGAGGCTGAGCCGGTACAGGCATGTAGGATGGGTACAGCTGGTGTTTTTAACAACCTAATGTCTGAGTGACCACATTTAGTCATGGAAAGTAGGCACACTCCCGAACAATCATGCTTTTCTGTTCCCAAATACCATTTAGGCTACTCATTTTATGTGTTAGCACCCACTGTATTTTTTTTACTGCACGGCTTTGGAGACTAAAAGCTATTTATGCTACATGAAAATCGACTCACTTTCCGCTCTTCTCCATTTCGCCGTACATCCACCCATCCCTCTCGTCAGGGATGAGCAGGAGGATGACGTCCCCCTCGTCGAAGCTGAGCAGTGTGTTGTTGTTGCCAGCAGCGTGGGGGAAGATGGTACGAACGCGTGGCTTCTTCACCATGTTGTTGAGGCCTGTGGCGACAGACACCGACCTGGCGAGGCCATTCTCGTCTCCGTTCCCATGGTCTGAGGAGGAAACGAAGGGGAGGATGACGTTGATGCAATATTAAACACAAGAAAAGACAGGAAAAAAAAAAGGTTATTGCAACTGTTCCTTAACCAACATTATTAGACAGATATCAACCCTTAAAACAAAGTAAAGATGGAGTACATTAAATTATTAGTTTTACTGGTATCTGATATTAAAGCAAAGCATGAAATGTGCTTATGTTATTAAAAACTCAATTACCTGTGCTCTTAGTAGTAGGTGTTACACTGGTAGTGTAGTTGACCTGGTTGAACATATTAACCAGAGGACTTGTCTGAGCCTTCTGAGGTGGGGCTGGGGGAGCAGACATGTTCTGCAACAGAAAAATCAATACTATTAGAAACGTGGCAACAGCAGGCAGAAACCTCTTCCTTTTGAACTACGTAGTTTCAGCATTCACCATTATCCAAGGGGAGCGCCCTGCCGCTGCCCTTGGATAATGCTCAAACGCTCAAAGCCGCTTGCAGCTGAAGTTGAGCAGCCCCGACGTCGGGTTTCTGGGAACCTCCAGAGCTCCCTATGATGACATCTAACAGGAAGTGACAAGAATTTAAACTCTTCTACGAGAACCAGTTCCGTTCATCTCGACTCCTATTTTAGTTCGAGTTCCAGCCTTTTTGAGCAGATTTAGCATCAAGTTTCAATTCCCAGCTGTAACCAACTATCTGTAAGTATTTTTGAAATCTACTCACAATGAACACTTGGCATCACCTCTCCTCCAGTAGCTGACCTCCTCTCACCATAACAACAGTGAGCTCCACTCAAACGACAAAGAAAATGTCTCAAGTAACCAAAGTTTCCACCCATCCCCCCCCCAAACTCCTAAGGCACCAGTATGCTGATTGTTAGGTGTCACAACATGATTGAATACTCAGTTTCAGCATTTATGTCTTTATGGAACATTTTGTTTGATTATATCAAGAATCCTGTCATCACTGATTCATACATCCAGAAAACAAAGACTAAATACTTCTGAGAGGCGTAATTAGACTCTCCATTATGAAATGATGAGATATTGTTTTACTACAATATCTCATCCAAGGACACTTCTTCGCTTCTCCCCGCCATCGTACCATGCTGTGTCGTGATGGGGAGGGGGAAGGTAGTGGCGTGATGACGACGGGCTTCCTCAGACCTTCGATCATGGACAGAACGCTCTCAGGCATGTCGGTGGCGTCGGTGCACTGGTCCTGCCAGGTCCTCAGCTTTGCCGCCAGTATTTCTCTGCCCTTTTCAACCGGCGTGCAAATAGGACAAAGATATTAAAAGAACTCATGAGTAATCAGTAAAAGCAGCGCATACATCTCTGTCACCATGGTAACGTGAAAGATTGTGGGCTTTGGAGGAAATTCTGGAGAATCTTAGACGAGCTAGAAAAAGGACTTCTTTCGTAAAAAAAAAAAGAAAAATTCTGATTTAAGGTCTAGATTTAAAAATACGTAAATATTCCAATTTAAAGATGGTTCTTTTTCTATAAAAGTAAAAATTTCTTCTCCAGGTTTTTGAAGTCTCGTCAAATTTACCTTTATGCCTGGCTCATGAATAGATGAAAAGAGGTTTTTGGACATTCTTCTGTAATTCAAATGGTTTTTCTCATGGATTATTTAATCCTGGTAAGTGCTAACATTCAGAAGAATACATTGTATTTAGGTAATAACTTTAGGCCGTGTTGTATTCTTTATACATTTTGACCTGGACTGTGGTTGATGTGTGGCTAAAAGAAACAGTTTTAAGACGAGGTATATTTGTTGTGTGTTAACAGAACTTGTTAGGACGTTGTGTAACATTACAGCTGGGTATTTCTTTTAGCAATAAATGTTGAATTATCAGCACCATAAAGTCTGTGTTTACTCTATTGCTTTTATTTCCTAACTAAAGACTGGAAAAACAAACTTGTTTATGACTAAACAGCTATAACTGCGGTGTATTTGACTGCTTGGCTTATATTATTTTTCTATTTGCTTTATGAAGTCTAAAAGCATTTTTCCAACCACTTCTAAGTCACAAAAACAGGAGAAAGAGTTATCCCACATTAGGATTTCTGCCTTTTTTTATTTTTACCTTGTCATGGAAAGAAGCAAAGTGGTAGGTGAATATACAGTGTTTGTCAACGAGAAAACAGTAGCGTCTTTTCTCTTCCAGCAGAGCGTCCTTACAGCTGTCTGCGAGGAACAACTGCATGTCCGTCTGCCGGCCTGTTAATGTTTCCAGGCACTGAAAAAACACACAGAAAGAGGAATCTACAGTATTCAAGTTACTTCAAATAGAGACAAATATTTATGCACAAGTGCAGAAGTTCATCTGAATCAATCCGAATCAACAAATGATTCAAGTTGGGCTAGAAAAAAAAAAAAAAAACACCATCTCACATAGGTCCCCACATACTCTTATCTTGCCTTGCACATGGTTTGCAACAACAAAAACCCTTTCATTGTTGACATATACGCAAAACCCAACAAGGGTGTATTACATAAAAGGAGCAGAGATCTTTTTCAAAATCCTAATCTCCCCCATGCAGGGGAACAGGTATTGTTAGTTTGCTATGATGACAGACTGGACTGCAGGTACTATTTAGAGGAAAAGAAAAAGAGCAACGTGAAAGACAAATCACATGTAGGGAAGGACTGTGTTATCTACACCAACAGCCTGGGCCTGTTAAAGGTTCAAAGGTCATGGAAGGATTCAGTGTTTGGCTGTTTGAAAGTGAACACAAAGTCTTTTTTCATATTTCATCTTGGATTAAACGCCTTTACTTTAAAGATCGAAGAGGATTAATATAATCAAGCTACATCCAATTTATTTCCCTGCTTTGATACTCGAGTGAACACCAGAAAACAAAAAAGTTTGTTGGGTATTGCTTTGACTTCTGGTGAAGATTCACCTTCTTATATTATCAGTTCTAAAAATCTGACTGAACCTGCTTTGTTTAGGATCGTCCCCGATTTGTTGTTAAAGCTGCTTCTGGAGATCTGTATCTCCTCCACCCGTCTGGAAGTGACACGCCTTTAACGGCTCTTAACACAATGACACCGGCCCTGTTCAGGCTTCCTCTGATGACGAAGGCCTTCACTTACCTTTGAAGTAAGGCGAGGTGAGAGACGTTCGTATCATCTGTGTTATCAATTACCCAAAATACACTCTGCACAGGAAATGGAAATCTGGCAGGCATTTAGTTAAGACACTATTATAGATTTTTAAACACAACTGTGGACAAAATATGAGTTTATTAAAAAAAAAAAAGGTATAACATCCTGCTTTAACTTCTTCACCAAAATGTTTATGCAACTGTTCCCATGGGAGTTAGATGCCCTGAGCAACAAGATAATTTATGTTACACTCCACCCTAATGATGTGTCGTGAAAGCATCACACTGACTGTAAACATTAATAGGATGATGCTTTCTAGAAGTCTAAATACATCATTAAGGTCACTGTTAGGATGGAAAAGACAGTAAATTTTCCAATTACATAAAATGAAACAAAAGTACCTTCTGATCCCCATTTTATTAAAAAAAAAAAAAACAAAAACAAGCATCA
>JAOXNZ010000021.1:12259914-12288880 GCA_028566095.1 Kryptolebias brasiliensis | reverse complement strand
TTGTAAATAGAAATGGAGACACAAACGTTATTCTATGCTCAATTTTCTTTCTTTTGTTTGTTCTCCAGACTTAGAAAATACTGGAACCAAAATCCAATTACAAACATTTCTGGGGAAAAAAAATAAAATAAAAAAAATCGGACTTACAGAAAACAACAAGATAACTGGAACAGATTGAGTTATTCTCGGTTTTCAGACTGAGTGAAAACATCTTTATGTTTAGTGTTTAAACACTCCATCTTCAAGTTTTCAGAAGTGTTTTCAATTCGTTTAAAGATGGTCAACAGCCAACATGAAGGCAGAGCTACATGACCTCATAAAATCAATAATGTCAACAGGGGAAGGTATGTGGCCTTTATTGTTGCATTTAGCCTGAAGCAAACGCTCCCATCTTCTATACTTCAAAACGATCTGAAAACAACCTAAAATTCCCAACCTTCTTTTGCACTGTTTGGAGTATTTCTGAGACTCTTGAAAGAGGTAAAAAAATGCCTTTCAGAAAAAGAGTGCTTTCTTCACAGTCTGAAGAATACTACGAATGGAAACTTACCCAACTCTTTGGAGACCGGAGACGTCGCAGCGTTCTCCCCGATCTTTGACAATGCATCAAAATACACCTTTCCCGCCACGGACATTGCTAGAAAAATGATAAAAACAGTCATGAATGTTAATACAAAACAGTTGAATGCTTGTTAAAGACCACAGAATAACACAAAATTATCTCTAAAATATCCACCAATCTCTGTCCAACTTGCAAGTTTGCTATTTTGTCAAATTGCAAAAGGTTTATCAACGCAACAGGAGAAAACTCACCATTAACAGATTTCTCATAGTTCTTTCCCAGGATGATGAGGCTCCTCAGCCCTGGGTTGAACTGTTCCATTACATTCTGTGAGGTTTGGGATAAAAAGAGGGTGAGAGGGACCACCAGACAGGATTAATGTGCGGAAAAATAAACCAGTTATTCTAAAACCCGACAAATTTTCACTGACAGATTCCCCTGAATACAATACAGAAACACAATGGCCTGACAAATACCAGGAAAAAAAAAGAGCCAAAACTAGTACTAATGGTCAACACAGACTGGTTTAAGGGTTATTTATACCTGGAGATCATCATGTTTAGACACATCTGTTGTGTTTTGATTCTGATTAGGAAAAAAAAAACAACAAAAAAAAAAAACCTTATTCAAACCTTTTCCGATTGCTTGTGATTCTTAAATGCTCTATTCTACCCAACTTTTATCAATTACACCCCAATCTATTTGTTGCTTAAAACACAAATTTAAATAATTTTATTGCCCTAAATCAAATTTATTTCAGTTAACCCAAATTTTTGGCTATGAATTTTCCTAATAATTGCGTATTTACAAATGTACATTAAAGTAGCTTAAAGTCACCATCCAGCTCGTATGAAACCCAAAGAAATGTATGTAAACTGGATGAATCACCTCAGGTTACAATAAACACTGACTCACTGCCCTCACAAAGACCTCAAATCTTATTTTGCTTTTAAAATCACTGCATAAAATTGATTAAAATACACTCCCAACGCCAAATATTTGGCACTGATAACCTTCTGTCTGTACATATGATGGGGCAGAGCTTAAAGTAAACAAAAAAAGAGCATAAAAACTAAAAGAAATCAAAACAAATCCCATTAATAAACATCTTCGGAAGAAATGATCATTCGTGTATGCTTCAGCATTCATTTGGAAATTATTAGTTATAAAGTTTTATCCATTCTGTCCAAATCCTGTTTAACCCTATGATGATTGTAGGGGAAAGTCTCATCTTGGGTGTTCATCCACGTCCAGAAACTAAAGTACACCAAGTCGCCCACTGCAGCTTTATGAGTTGTATAAAGATCACCTGGTTCTGATTTAGGCCTTAAAGTCAATAATTGGCATCGAGGCTACAGACATGTCATGACAAATCTGAGAAATCATATCAGCAGTGACTCCCTAATTGATGGTGTCACTACAAATCTGTCGCTCAGTCACAATTTTGAAAACACGTTCGCTGCTCTTCCCACCTAAATCCATTACTGCAAGCATTGTGTAACTATTATATAGCTGTGAGCAAGAGGTGCCGGCTGCCGAGGAGCTCGCTGTATAATCTTACCACACAAAACACACAGCCAACTGAATTATTAAACCTGGAGTCTCTTTCCTGCATTTCAACGCTCCAAAGAGCTGTGGGGGCTGATCCAACAGGAGGCAAGCAAATAAAAAGCTGCTCAGGGCTAAATGCTTGTAAGAAAAGCCTTCAGATAAATAAATAAATAAAAATAAAAAAATCCTCCTCCTGCTACTTGTGGAGAAGCATGCAGAGTTTAAGAAGCAGCAACTATTGATGGGATTAGGAGGAGCTGGTGGGTCGTGTTTTCTCCTCATCAGTTCAGTGAAATCACAGCATGCAATGAGTGGACCACAGTTAATTCAGAAACAACTACATGTGGATACTTCCTCCCCCCCCCCCCCCCTAGTTGCTCAACTAGAAAAAAAAAAAAAGTCATCTTCAAGTTCTCAGCCAGGGAAGTTTAAATAATGCAAATAGGCTCTGGGAGGCCATTAATGACAAAACAGATCTCCTATATGAGGGTGGGGCCATTTTCTTTCCAACCAGTGATTCAACTCTCTGTAAAGCCCAGCTCCTGGGTGAACTCAAGACAAACCAGTTGGGAAGCTGAACTAGACCAAGGACGAGTTCATAGTTCAGCCCTGGCTACTTAAATACCCAACTAGAGTACCGACACTTACTTTTAAGCCTAGGGGATATTTACTGTCATCTATGCAAGCTGCCACGCTGTCCACCTTGATCTCCATCCCTAGTGAAGACCACCGAAATAATGGAAAGTGATGAGACTAATTGGCTACACCTGGTAAACAATCTCCTGCTGGAAGTCACACATCGGGTGTACGGAGGAATTTTTCTTCCCCGTCCCGTCGTGGTCGCACCTGTTGTGTTCCCAGCCTCCTACCAAAAGAGAAAACCCACCTTGTATGTAGTTTCAGTGAGCTTGTTCACCTCCTCCACGCTCTTCGACATGTTTAGCTTCCTCTCGTCGCCCGGCGAAATAAAATAAACTATTTCTTCTTTATAAATATATATGTATATAATTTACAGAAGCAACGACAGCAAACAAACAAACAAAAAAAAAAAGCTAATCCAAGTGGGAGAAGTGACCAAACCCTACGGACATTTAAAGTCCCTCATAGCTAGCAGGAGACGCGGGTCGCGCGCATCCTATTAGCAACAAAAATGATGAAACGGAGTAAAATAAAGAAAAAGAAAAAGAAAAAAAAGGGTAGAAAAGTCCAGCTATCTGTTGCTGCCACTGCTGCCCGGCGCTGAAAGGCTGTGCTGTCAAACTTGTTGTAGGTGGTTAGTTCACTGAAGGGGTGGAGACCTGTGGAGGGAGGTATTGTTTTAACCCTTAAATGTGTTTTATGTTTTGTTTTTGTCATGGCGCTCGAGTCAATAAAGGTTATTCAAAATAGGGGACAGCCGTTAGGCTAACGAAAAACAAAAACGGCGAAGAAGAACTTTTTATCCCAATCAGTAAGCATTTCACCTATTTTGTTACTTCTGATAGGTTTTGAAGGACTTTATGTCTGTTTTACTCATTTTTAATGCTTCATTCGAGCTGTGTGAGACTGTGAAGCGTTTGTTTTCAGCAAACTGCTGTAAAATTCTTTAAATGTTCCTCCTGTTAGTCTTGAGTCTTTATGCAGGCAGGTGGAAAAGGAGGAGAAAACTATATTAAACACTGGACACGAGCGCCCCCTGGAGGCAACTTATGCATAACACAGACATTTATTGAACACATAAAACACATTTATACATTAAAAAATGTATAAATGTGGTACAAATTTAATTTTGTATTGTTCCTGTGTCTCAGGTTGTTCATGTCAATGAGGACTGTATCTTGAACACATTTTGTTATGTAATTAATTCAGTAATATGTTTGTTTGTCTTGTTTTGTGTGTTTTTTTATAAGGACTGCTGAGGTTTGCCACTTATATCAAGCTATGTTAATTATTTTATAAGGCCCAACAATAACTGAATTTCTGTGTACACTGTAACGTTTTTTTTAAAGTATTTAACACCTTAGCTATACAACTATCAAATTAACACAACAAACTAATATTTTGGTCCCTGACACATTATACTGAGTTTAAAGACACACACAGTGCTTTAAATTGATAAAAGCCATCAACTGCTTTGGAAACAAATATTTTCAGCTTGTATTCCCAGTAAGTTCAAGCATTTGTGCCACTAGAAGTAAAGTTTGTTATCTACCACTAGATGTCACTCACTGTCAGCTGAATTTGGTCTCAAGCAGATGGAGGCAGGTTTAATATTCTTTCTCAAACTCTTACATCGCCACATGACTTGCACTTATTCACGCATACTTATTTTGCTATTATTCAGTGATACTTAGACATTTTTCTGATGACAGTCTGAAGTGATCAATGTCAGTAAATACCCTGTCAGATATTTCCGAGTTTGTGCAACCAACAAATCGAAAACTGAGCATTTGTAATTAAAACAAATATGCCGAGCGCCTTCCTTGTAAATGTCACCTGAGTTTGAAACTTTGCAAAGCTTCCTGCTGCCACAGGAGGCTGCAGAAGGGAGCTGAATGCAAAATGAGATTGTACCCTCAGGCTCTGAATGCTGTTCTCAGCTCTCAAAACGCTGTTAAGTGACACACACAGTGTAATTAGTCTCAAAAGCCTCTATGTGAGAGGTAAAACTAATCTATTTTTTCCCCCTCCTGTTGTTATCTTCTGCATCGTGTCTGTCCTGACAGCCTCTCACTAGGGTAGCAGGCAGGAATCAATACTAAAGGAATGTAGTGCTAAATAAAGCAATATGAGGGTCATTTATTATCAGACTAACAGAAGGACAAACACTAAAGATTTGTACCCACAAGTGCAATTCATGTTGTCTCATTAATCTTAATTTGTCAATCTGTATTAAATACACCAGGGGGAAGTAACAAATTAAACTTATTCTTAAACATTATGAGAAGCAGACTTCAAAAAACTAGATATATTCACACACGAAATGCACTCCCACAATGCTGCTAGAGTCATTTTATTTTATCTTTTATTTCTTTGGAAAAGTTACCAACAAACAGATAGAGTCTCATGAAAGTGATCGTTCGGATCTTTCTGAGGAAAAGTTGTGAGCAATTGATATCTTACCTGTCGTTGATAGCTCCTAAAATGGCCCCTGTAGCAGAACGCAACGGTCCAGTTGGATGAGTTAACAACTGATCCAAGCAGGGCCAGCACCGAAGCGGACTGCTGCCATCCTAAAACAACTTCAATCCAAAAAAAAAAAAATCATATTAGTTTATGCTAAAACCTTTAATTAAGCATTACACGGTTATTTACAAAGAATTCTGCTTTTTTTTTTTTTTTCCAAGCACAAACAGTTAGGAAGGAAGTAATAAAAGAAAAGTTTAAAATGAAAGACGTGACAAATATTTCAACATAAAATTAAGACGGAGGTTGTTTTTTTTTTCTTAAATGTTACAGCCTTGTTCTGTCACGTTATTGTTGAATTCGCTAAAGAAAGCAAAGCAGCACTTGTGCTACAGTTGTCCATGCTCTGCGTGTTCTGTCAACCTGTGATCTCTCATTTATCGTTTCTTTTGTGCATGTGCTCTCAAGGACAGTTCCTCGTCTCTTGTGACTGAATACCTAAATGCAGAAAGGCATTCAAAAGATAGCCTGCTTATGAGCTGCCAACAAGGCCACCTCCTTTTCACACATGCCGTACTGTTTTTTTTTTTTTTCTTTCCCCTAGCAGTGCTTCTGGGAAGTAGTGTGTAGACAATGGGAACGGCTTAAAAAAATTGCTTTTTGCCCTTGAGGATGGTAAATGAAGTTGCCGTTTACAAAGTAGCAAATTCAATCAGCAGATGCAGCGTATTTATTTCATTAACAGAGCCTCTTCGTTTAATTTCTTGTCTCATTGACGTCACTCATACCGTTCCTAAAATAGTGCAAAATATGGAACCGAACTGTGGAAGGTGACGGTGCACAACGGTTCGTTATGCTCATCAGTTTTGACCAACATTGGAGCCTGGTGGGCAAAACGACTTCTACTTCCTGATAGAGTTGACTGCTGGAGCTCATTATTTTCCCCAAAACATAAATCTTACTCATATCTGCTAAGCAAAGCGGTGACCCAAGGCTAAACAGATTATTTTTGCATACATTAGTATTTTTACATTGAAAATTTATCACACCATGAGTAAGTTGTGCAAAACCTGAAGTTACACGAAGCGACCCGATTGAGAATGAGACGGCTTGTGAGCACAGTTTGACAGGAAAACACTAAAAAGCATTTGTAGCTATAAAATGTTTCATGTGAGCAGTCTCTCTCTCTCTTTAGAAAAGTTTACTCCAGGGTGCTGGAAGGGAGGCTCCAACTGATTGTCGATCCTCAAATCAAGGCGGGGCAATGTGGACCTGATCTTTAACCTTGCAGAGTTGCAAAGGGGGGTCATGGGAGTTTGACTCTCCAGTCTACATGTTTTTGTGGATTCTGTGGGGGGTGTTGAGGTCGACGGTAAAGGCTACCCCGTCCCTCTGTAACCAAACCAAGAGCTGTGTCTGCAGCGTTGGCGCAAAGTTGAGCTCATTTGTGGGACAACTCGATCTCTTGTTTTGGATTCTGTTTGTGGTGTTTATGAACAGGATCTCAAGGCCCAGCTGCAGAGAGGATGGTGTCTGGTTTGGAAACCTCAAACCAGACACCGGGGGGGGGGGGTGTTTGGGGAGAGTCGACTCCTCAAAGTCTCAGGCCATGGTTCTCAACTGGAAAAAGGTGGAATACCCCCTCCAGGTCCGGGAGGGTATCTCTGCCTCAGGTAGAGGAGTTCAAGTTTCTGTGAGTCTTGTTGGGTGACGGTAGGATAGAGCTGGAGGTGGATCGATGGATCTGGGGCTTGTCTGTAATAATGAGGACATTGATCCAGTCTGTCATGGTGAAGAAGGAGCTGAGCTGAAAGGCAAAGCTCTCGATTTAGTGGTTTGTCTACGTTCCAACCCTCACCTTTGGTCATGAGGTGTGGATCATGGCAGAAAAAAACAAGATCCCAGATACAAGCAGGTGAAATGAGCTTCATCCATTTGGGGGCTGAGCTTAGCCTTATAGATGAGGAGCTCCATCATTTAGGGGGAGCTCGGAGTAGAGCCGCTTCTCTTCCACAACTTCAGAAGAAGTCAGCTGAGGTGGTTCAGGCATCTGATTAGGATGCCTCCTGGGCGCCTCCCACTGAACGTTTTCAAGGCATGTCCCACAGGGAGGATACCCAGAACTTGCTGGAGGGTTTTTGTATCCTCTCTGGCCTGGAAACACCTTGGGATCCCCCAGGAGGAGCTGTAGTGTCGCTGGTGAGAGGGAGGTCTGGGTTTTTTCTTCCTGGACCTGTTGCTTCTACTAACCACTCACAAATAAGCAGATAATAGATGGATGAAGCAGTTTCTCTTCAACTTTACCATTCACATGGTAGAAACTGAACTTTGAAAATCACATTTAGATTCAAAACGGGACTCTCAAAGACCTTTTTAGACTGTGCTGCATCAAATCCCTCCCCAGAAGCATTTTTCAAATCTTCGAACGCATTAATCTCAGCCAGTAATAAAACTTTGAAAAGGGTGACTATAAACAGTTTATTTTAAAGAGAAACACAGAGCAAAGGTTTATTTTACCTCTCGTTTGTGACAAGAGCATGTGTCTGAACATGGCTTTATTCTAATCGGATAAAGACTAAAGAACATTATATATATATATATATATAAGGTATTGTTATGCTCATGAGGAGAAGCTGCTACTTCACAAAACTGCTGAGTCATCTGCTCAGCTATTCTTCAGGTTTAGATCAAGATACTGCAGCACAGATCTGATGTGGCGCATACAGACTGCCAGTAAGTAACCGAAGGGTTGTGTTGCACACTATATCTTTGGCCGTTTTATTTTTTACTTATGTGAAATGACTTCAGTACTCTGGACAATCTAAGTCAGGACTAAGACGCAAGTCTTTTGATTTTGTAAACTGACAAAATAAATCAGTAAAATACCTCCAAGTGTTCCAGGTGTAAATAGCTTCATTAGACTCATAAAAAATAACCTCCCAGAACAGAAACATACAAACACTGTCTTAAATGCAAGAATAAGAGGCCTGGGCTCCCGAGGGGTGCCACTGCAACGGTTTTCTGCTCTGAATATTATTGTACATAGTCAGCAGCATGTGAAAATTTGATAACAGTCAAAATGTCAGGCATCACCTCTTACCGGATCAGCTGTGCTGGTTGAAGCTGAGGTCCTCTGTCATACATGCAACCCTCCATACTTCACTGACGCCACAAAATGTATTTTCAAACCAACAGCCCTGATCCTTGAATGATCGGTCTTCACATCAATCACTGAACTGGTCTTGTTTGAGCGTTTAACATTTAGACATTTAAACAGAGGGTCTTCCCTTGATTAATGTTTGAACTGGAAGTACGCACGCCACATGTTTGTGTGTGCAATCAGTAAATGTCACAGAGGAAATGCATTGATTAGCTGACTGCAGTATCATTTTTAAATCCCGCCCTTCCATGTAAATAAATAAAAACACACGTCAGATAAATTTTTTCAAGTGTTGATTTTCGTCGATCCATGTAGTTCTTTCCTGGCCGCTTAAAAATAAAATATCAAAGTTATGATACACAACGGGCGGCCTAGAGGGGCAGTGGTTGAAGGGCACAGGATCTCCTCCCGTCCTGGGGCCTTTCTGGGCTTGCACCATCTGCCCGCAACCTGGAAAGGTGAAGCAAGTAAAGAAAATGGATGGATGTTAAGCTACGTATCTCAAAGGGTACAGCCACATGTTCCTATAGTGCACAGAAATACAAAAATCCAAAAATACAACATGGCAGCTTGTACATTTTGGCTTTCATTTTGGGCAATGAAAGCAGTCTCTTTGTCCATCTTTATTTATGTCTTTGGCTTAGCTAAAGATTCACCCAAAACTTGTTTTTTTTTTTAAAGATAAGTGTTACCGTTTAGAGTTTTGTGTGGCTTTTAACCGTTTCTGTTAAAGTTTGACGACGGCAGGATGGGGGACAAAGCGAGATAGATCCAGGCTCCATATTCGGGAATCTAGGACACAAAATGGTATTGGGAATGTGCAAAATAAGCTGCCAAATCAAAGTTTCTGAAAAGCTATGCATTTCCTGACAACACAAATCCACCAGAAGCAGAGTTTTTTATAAATCTCCACTTTTCAAAGTTTGTGTGTGGACAGGAGGCGCAAGCGGAAAATCTCAGTTTTTAATAATATCTGCAGTAGAGTGGATAAGGCCTTTGTTTCCATTCAATGCAAACTGATATGATTTAGAAACTTTGCTTCGTGCCTTGTGGCAGCAGGCGTCAGCATGAACATCGATTCCACAATCACTGTTTTTGCGTTTCCTATGAAATCGATCCACTTTTGATCGCGCTAAACCTCTCAACGCTGCAAAAGCTTGTAGTGCAGCATCAAGACATCTCGCCTAGAAATCTTGCGTGAATTTAGCTCCAGAGCTCTGCACACGGGGACCTTGGCTCAGCCTGTGTCATACACCAACACATGCACACACACATGTGCTAATTGTTGCCTGTGCCGTCTTGATGTTTTCTCTAAATACTCAAGGTTTGGTATTTGGGTTAATTACACCTTCTTAATCCTTAAGAATCTTTAGCTCAATTGAAATCCGTCATTATGGCAGAAGAGAGAAGCTTTGCACCGTTTATGTAATTTTACCAGCTCGCTGTCGGCTGGAACATTCTTGCTCTTGACAGATGAGCAACAGGATAGGAATAAGGAAGCTTATTGCTTTTACTTGAAGAACAACTCTTTAAATTTTCATATTTTGCAACTTATATTGTAGTTCGCTGACCTGAAGGCTGTGTGTCTGTTTTACGATTAAGTCATTTTCAGCCGCGGGGAGACATACTGATCAGGTGTTTTGTTTACCAGATAAAATGTATTTATATGAACGCATGCCTGTGCATTTTTCGGTGGCTTATTACACATGGATGTGTAACCCCAGCTAGAAAGTTTTTCATATTTTTCACTGCTTTACTCTGAGGAATGCAATGGAAATAATTTAATACCCTTTAGCCTTTTGAGCTGCACACCATGTGACTATAATCCATAAATCCCATCAGAGTGTATGAGGGATGTCACAGCATGGTGATGGCCTCTAAAATAAATTTCAAGTCCTAATAAATAAAGAAAAAAAAAAAAGGGAGAAAAAGAACAGTTAAACCTGTGGTCACCAGCTAGCTTTGTTCAGCACAAAGACAAAGTGAGGATAGCAGTTAGCTCTGACCAGCAGTATGAATCCAGTCCAATTTCACCTTCAAGCTCACAAAGTAGCACAATATTGCTTTTTAAATTATTTAACCATGTGTTTACGCTCAAATAAATCACACTAAGGGATGAGAAATGGATTAGGAATAAAAATAAAAGATTGCAACTGTTGTCGTACCCCTAAAACAAATGACTCGTACATACTTAGCATGCGAAATTATGCTAAATTTACAGCTTTTCATGAGAACAACCTTGGAACTTTCACGGGGCATTGGCACAATGAGTCATTTTAAGCTCTCTATGCAATCCGTCCTGTCCACTGTAACTCAGGTGAACGACGGCGAGCTCCTTGGCACAAACTGCGCCAAGTGGCTTCCTGCTCCTAAACGTCTTCCTGCTGTGCGCATATCAATGGCCTTTTTTCTCTGTCCTGCTTGTTGAATAGAAAGCAGCTTGTTTGTGCGCTGACTTGTACTTGTAGGTCTTTATATTGGATTTTTCATGAAGAACAGAATTGTGCAACAGCAAACACTGCAATTCGTCTACATACAGTCAGTGTATTGACTCCTGAACTGGATATTTTTTTTGTCTTGTTTTGTGCTTCAGGCGTGCAGTAAGTTCCTAGCTGTGTGCTCGACTGTAGCTCGAAGTTTAGTTTAAAATTAATACAGTGCGCAGGCACACACCAAACAAATTGAGTGCTCATACCGCTCGTTAATTCAATCCATCCATCATGTCTAAACGCCACAGTCAGAGTTCACTTTTTCTAAAATCAGATGGCTAGTTTTCCTCAGGTAAACACATGTACGGCCAGAAGGAGGATGTGTAATGGACCTTAGCAGCCAGACTGACTTATTCTTATAACTATGCTGCTCACGAAACTCTCTGACACACACAGATGTTATTTTTCATGCTTACAGTTACTCTGCTGATCCCATTCGTTCCCTCGGTGCCAGCAGCTCATACGTCTCACTCGAGCGTTTGTTTTTCTGTGACTATTCGCTGAAACATGCTCAACCATGTTCACCATCTGTCTCGCCAACCTGAAGCCCTTCATTCAGAATAATAAACTTGAGTTTGACGCAGAATCAGGAGGGGCTCCCTTTCAGTCAGTCTGGGCAGGAAGTTCACATTCAAAAATAGTAAGCGAACAGGAGTGCTATATTTAGATTCTGCGTGGATTTATGGTAATGAAAAAAAAAAGAAGAGTTTTTTTTTTTTTTTTGTCCTGAAATCCCTTTCCTGATGAAAGCCACATGATCTGCTAATGTCAGTAGAGAGCAGGGCTTAATCGCACCAGCGTGAGTGCTGGTATGGGCGTGCACATGCTCTGTCAGCGAGTTGGAGGCAGGATGGGTTTATCTCTTGGGTAATGTTGGCTGGTGGTGATTTCGTTAGCAGCGGTGGAATGATCTAGATAATACACTTATCCGTGGTCCTCCTGGGGGTAGGCAAGCCACTGACATCTGATTAGATTCCACAAAGATAAAAGGATCACAGAGAGTCACATGTCTACTTTATTACTGGGTGACTTTGGGAATTTATCTCATGAATCAACATCAGATAACAAAGCAATGACTAAACTGTTTTTTAATCTTCAGGAAGGAGTGATGATCGGTTTACCACGCTTGTGTTTTGATCTTGAGTGACTTTTACTTTCGCCCCCCTTTTCCTCTTGAATTGTGTTTGCTCTTACTACAACAACATCATTGTCGCTTTATTTATATCTGTACAAGTGAGACACAAGTGCTTTACAATAAAACGAAGCAAACCAAAAGCACATAGTTCCACTAAAACAGGTTTGTTAAACATCTGAGAACATCCGTTCTTGTTGAATCATGGTGTTGTAAACGTTCCTTTTAAAAATAACTGGGGCCAGCCCATTTAGAGCCTTTAAAAAGCTACCAGTAAAATCTATCCTGTAATGAACAGGAAGGTGATGAAATGAGGCTAATTCTGGTGTAATGTGATCAGGTTTACTCATTCTCGTTAAAAGATGAGCACATTTTGTACCAACTGCAAATGACAAAGCGGCAATATAAACTTCCAAACAAGGAATAATCTAAATGGGAGGAAATAAAAATGTTAAAAAAATTTCTTAAAGTCTCTGAAGAGAAATAGGGCTTCGCCTCGACCGAATGGCTCAACTAAAAGAAGCTTGACTTCATGACTGAGCTGAAGTGTTAAGTTGAGAAGAACAGTTAAAAATTAGACCAAGATTTTTCCACAACGGATGGTTTCGTGAAAGAATGTGGGTCATTAACATAGTTGTTTATTCAGATAAAATAATCTCAGTTTTTGCTTTCACTGAAATTAAGAAAGTTTAAATTTATCTATGCCTTGATGTAGCCTGAGCAGTTCAAGGAATCCTTTGTTTTAACCTTAAAGAGCAGATAGATTTATATGTCATCTGTGTAGCAATGACAGGAAGTCTTGTGTTTGTCAACAATGAACCCTAAAGCCAACATGTGGGCCCAAAGGTAGATCCTTGAGGAACTCCACATATAATTGGGGCTCCAGCTGAAGAATGTTAATTTATCAACAAATTCTGGTTGTAAAATTGATATTGATCGTTTTTGTTCTTGCAACATCAACTGAAATCACTGGCTCAGTAGGGGCTTTGGGAAAGAGAGTTTTGAAAAAACTTTATTTTAAATATTTAGATTTTAAAAAATTAGGTGAAATTATCAGGTGAACCACCCTTTTCTTCATGTATCTAGTTGTATTTCAGGGCACTTTTACGTCGGATGATCTGGGTACACAATAGTTTTACACCAGAAACTAAAGGGTTGTTCTTGTTATAAAATCTGCATCTTTAGTTTGACTAAATTTGCTGCAGTATTTTGTGACATTTAGTCACATTTTGTGACATTTAGTCACAAAATACTGCAGGAGGGGAATTTAATTAGTGTTCTGCAATTTAGTTGCCGCCCAAAACATTTTTAATTAAAAGTGTAATCGAGTAAGAATGATGTTTTCCTGAACATCTATTTTGAGATCCAGTTGCAAACGCAGAACCTGAATTTCTAGAACACAGATTTAATGAGGATCTGCTGACTATTTACCTTCAGGAACTTAAAAGCCAACCATGAAACTGTAACACAATACGTGAGATTTGTAATTGCAAAAGTAAACCAAGTTTATTTTTTTACTTTTTTAGGCTAATTAAAACTATCTGACTATCAGTGTGTATTTACTTTTCAGACTCAGGGCTTTATTTAGGCTTAATTAAAATAGAATCACTTCATCTTCTCTAAAGTTTATGCAAGCAGGTTTAATAAAACTTTAACTGAAGAAGAGGTAGATCCGTTTGATCATAAAAAAAAGCACAAAAAATTTGAATCAATATATTTTGTTGCAGTGTGGTGGCATTAATTAGCTTAAAAAATAAAAAGCAAAATCCAGTTTTAAATGACTATTCTGATTTTGTGGCTGTAAATCTTTTGCACGGCTGACAAAAAAAAAAAAAAGAAGATTCAGTTTGCAGTCCACATGTGTGCTGGGAATTCTGATTTAAACAGATTTGGGGAGAGATTTGTGTTCTCAAATTTGAAAGAAAAAAAGTATCTTAAACCCAGTCTTCCACATTTCTTCTTTTCAAGGTTCCCTGCAAAAACCCCAGCTGTGGTTGAAAACGGTTGCTGTAATAGAAAATGTGATGGATTTCAGAAATAGAAAATAAGTTCAGGATTAGATTAGGATTCATTTGTTCGTTCATTCATGTTCTGGCTGTCTGTCGTGTAATCTGAGCACAAATAGGTGTCAGATTCCTGATATTCTGTGATCCATGAAAGGAGCACGTGCTGCTTATCAGAAGAAAGTTGAATTAGAATCTCCGTCGATCATCTGAAGGATGAGAGGAGGCGTTGCAAATTGCAGCAGCAGTTTGCTTGTTGATTAATTTGTTCATCCATCTATCAACAGTTTGCTTTTTTAGTAAACAGTAAGCAGGTCGAAATTTTCCTCTTCTTGTTAATTATTGACGACCGCAATCTGTGTGTGTTTGTGTGTCTGACTGTTAGCAAAATATCTCCTGAACCACTGGGCGTACATCTGCAGCTGATTAACCTTTAAAATCAACCCAATTCAAGTGCTCCACAACAGCTAACCAACCTTAGGAAACACAAAAATGGCTTCGGTTTTTCAGACATTGAGCTAAACCTTGGTGTGTGGTGTGGTAGTAGCTAGGAATCATCCCGAACTCATACTCTGAGCACCTTGTGCAAATGTTAGAGTCAATCCTCCACCTTAACATACTCCAAACACTAACTATTGCGCAAGCTCTTCATTTAAAACTGACATTCGAGCTGGTCACCATATGCATTCCCTCAGTGAACGCTACTTTCATTTATGACGTTATTAGCAAGTTCTGCAAAATATATATATACATAAAAAAACAGACTAATTACGTGGTGATGTGATAAAGGAAGAAACACATTGTCTTGAATGATCAAAAAGGCTTTTGCAAGTACTTTTATATTCAATAAAACCAGAGATGGGAACAGAATGTTCAGTTTTTGGTGAATCATTTTATTAAAGGAAGTTAATACAGGCTGCAGGGTCAAAGTAGCATGTGACACTGAAGCAAACCTCAATTCTTAAAAGCCTCGGTTAGCTTTCCTTTCTGCACAGGCTTTAATTACAAAGCCAAAGTTCTTCTCCACTCATTATGGAACTTGTTTTCCTCACAGTCTTTACAGCACTGCCTCTTTGGCGCTCCATCACGTGAAAAAGCAGGGCACTCAGAGCACATTGACTCTTCAATTCCACCCGCTTCTTTTACACCCATCTCCCCGTCTTCGTTACCCCTCGCAGACATGAGCACGTACACAATGATAATCAAATACAGACAGTGTGATTTGAGTTTAATTGTGTGTTTTCCCTCACTTTCCTAGAACCTTGAGCGATGGTTGGAGAAAGCGGACCGTTCAGAAAGACGAACGTATTGATGTGAGGGAGAGCTCCAATAAAGGCCGGGGTCAAATAATTATTCAGTGTCGCTGCGGCTCGTCAACCGCAATAAATAAACAGACAAGCTGGCAACTCGGCTAAACTGCTAATTTGTTTCTGGTGATGTACTGTTATCATTACATCTGCAGCAGCTGCCCACATCTTTTCTTCTCAACCCCCTCAGGATTTCGTTGGCGAGAAATCTCCCTTTTCATATACCGCCGCGGTGGGAGAGAAAGAAAACTCAATAACTGCAACAAATCCACGCAAACAGGACTTTGAGCCACACGCCTGCACACACCGATGTGCAGACACGTACAATATTTATCCTGCTGAGTCACTCTGCTGTCACAGAGACAGATGACATCTGGAAAACTCGGAGCTGAAGATTTTTGGCTCAATTCTCCTGTCAGTTAGACTTTATTAACTCCTTTTGCCATGTGAGTACTCTTTTAGCCACAGTTCTAAAGAAACCCGCTAAACAATGGTTGGTTTTTGTTCCCATTAAAAAAGATAGCCTCAACATTTTTAGTTAGGATCGTATCAGCCGTGTTATGGTCAAAAGGCTTGGAAAAAAGGGCAGAAGTCTTCATCTAGGCTAGGCTAACCACAAGCCAAACAAGGGCTTGTTTTTATATAATTTTTCAGGCTAATAAAGCAACTCTTTATTAAAACCGACATACTGCTCTGTTTCTTGTATCTGTTTTTATTCTGTGTTGATTACTGTTTTTTAATGTTGTATATTTACACTCTGGATACATCCTCTCATGCTAAGGGACTTCCAATGAAAAGTAGCCTTTGGCTAACTAGGGTACATTTACATTTGAACTTGTTTGGATGTTAATTAATGTGCACTGTTCCTTTTTTAAATAATTTAATTTAAATAAATGCTACATTAGCTAATATTAAATATTAAACCTCTACAAATGGTCTTATGAGGAACTGTATAGGTTTAATATTAGCTAACATAGTGTTTTGTACATAAGTCTGAAAATTGATTTAAAAATTTGGCTAACCATTAGCCTAGCCCGGATGAAGACTTTTGCCTTAGTCTATCTATACTCCATGCTCTTTGAATGATGTCACAGCTG
The DNA here is from genome assembly GCA_028566095.1 of Kryptolebias brasiliensis. NCBI lineage: Eukaryota > Metazoa > Chordata > Actinopteri > Cyprinodontiformes > Rivulidae > Kryptolebias > Kryptolebias brasiliensis. The sequence goes on along the minus strand of JAOXNZ010000021.1, from coordinate 12,272,474 downwards.
ATAAGTTACTTACTATTAATAACTATTAGACAGATCATCACTTCATAGATGACCAGACCATCCCTTTAAAGTTATAGTTTTGCTCCTGCCCAATAATATTGTGAACAGGTTTAGGTCTTTTATTTGTTCCACATTGTGCACCACCTTTGCTACAATAATGGGAAACAAAATCCAATAAAAACAGAAATAAGCGTAAAAAAAAAAAAAAGTAGCTTTACATTTCTGTACCATTATCAGGCGCAGCTGCGTTACATGCTTTAAAGGACCAGAATCAATGACATCCAGCTGGAATACTGCAAGGAGACTGTAAGGAATTTCTTACTCTCTCGCCTCACCTTTAATTTCCAAAAATCTGGGAGAAGCTACAAACCCTCCTACTACTGAGGCACATCCCGCTGTTTCGTTAAACCCTGTGGTGTCTCTGAGATGTCCCTGATAAAGTGGCTAAGAGAAAATTAGACAAGGACCCCAAAAAAAAAAAAAACCCCTATCCTGAGCAGTCTAATAATGAACTCTTTACAAGGTCTTAAAAGTGGCTTTGAGGTAGTGGAGGTTTACAGGACTCACGAGGCTCATTAAACCTCAGTTCAAGACTAGAGTGGGACAGTTAGTTTTCTGCTATTTGTTTTCTGCTCCTTTCTCACTTGATGTTCACTTTCACTTGGCCAGGTCGGGGCAACAGATGAGAAAATAAAAGAAAGATGCCATCTCATTCAGCACAATGACAAATAAACCTTAAAGGAATAGTTCAGATCTTTTGAAGTGAAATTCTGTAAAAAAAAAAAAAAAGGGTATGAACAATTCATATCTAGGTGTTGTAGACTCTCTTTAAATGACCTCAGTTTGGAGAAACTGAGTTTAATTCTGACAGAACTGACGAGCTAATGGCTAGCCTGCTTGGGGCCAAGACTAAGATGGATTGTTGCTGTCTTAAAACAACAGTTCTAAAAACACATCATAGTGGTTCATGCAAACATTTTTTTTTTAATGTAACTAAATGCTTAGCTTCTTGAAGAAATGTGTATTGCCCGCTGCCTTTCATGTTTCAAACTAAGATCATCCTATGTTGATAAATGACGGAGTTGTAGTTTTGGTCAAATCTTAAAATAGCTCCATCTTAAGTGATGTTCTAAGGTTTTGCGCAATCTGGTAAAATCTTTTTGAATTCTTTGAATCTCTATATGTATTTCTGTATTTGTGTTGTTCTGGTGTTAATCATATGAACAGTTTGTTTGTTTTAGATCATTTGTGGCGTTTGTATGCGATTGGTCGGAAACTTAAGACAATTTCCTCTTGGGTTAACAAACACATGCATGCACAGGCAAAAACATTATTGCCCGTCTTAGAAGTCAGCCTTAATAACAGCACAGGGCTTATCAGCGACCGGTGACAGCCTTGTAAACAAGTAGAAAATGTTATATACATTAAAAAAAACAAAAAAAAAAGTAAGATTCAAAGCTGGCGTCCATAAAAAGGTGTTTGCATGAACCACTATAAAACTTCTAATGATTACAATTGTCAAAAACAAACAATTTCTCCAAAGTGAGGTCATTCAAAGAGCTGTCTACAACAGGTAGGATAGTCATTGTTCATGACCTTTTCACAGATCCCACCTTAAAAGATTGGAGCTTTAAGACTTTTGAGGGGCAAAAAACTTTAAACAAACCGTTGTGTTTATCATTTATTTAAAGACAAGTTAGATTTTTCATAAATAATTTCTTCTTAACATCTCAGAACAGAACACGGGCCTTGCTGCAGCAGCAAACTTTGAGACAAAAACCAAATAAATAACACATTTTTCACATTGCACGTTGTCTATGGGCGGGGAGGGGCATTTCTGTTAAAAAACAGCCCCCCCACCACCACAACCACTTCTGGTTCCTCCCCACCAACACACTTACAAAAGCGTCGACACACAGAGAGAGGAGTAGGCTCACAGTGTCCTACATTGTAGCTCTCATAATCCACATGGGCAGATTTTTTTTTTTTTTTCCATTCCCACGTGGACGTCAGCCAGTCCAGAGGATTTCTCCACTGTTGACAACATTTCATTGTCCAGATGAGAGGACATACACTCACCACAAGCATTACAGCCAGTCCTACAAATGATATTGGTCCCAACTTGCATCTTCATTAAAGCGAACAGTGACATTAAGGTGAAAAAGAAAATCACTTTTTTTTTTTTCTTTTTGTAATCTCTATCAGAGATTAAAGCATGTTTTTTTTTTTTTTTTTTTTCTGTTCAGAATCAATCATGAAGAATGGTGCATGACCTTGGTTGGCTTACACTCCACTCTGACTTCATCACGCATTGCAGCGCAGTGATAATTTAATAAAACATGCTTCAACTGTTGAGACAGCCGTTAAGTCGTTCTGTCACATCTGCATTAAATGTCACGTCTCGGCGACTTGCTGACTCTTTAATTGGGTGCAAGGAAACATCGGTTTCAACGGCAAAAAGGTGCAAAAACGAATCTGCACACGAGACTAAATACATACACTCTGTCAGTTGTTTGCTGTGTTGTGCTACAAAAGCTGAGAGAAAGTCTGACGTATCCACAAGCAAAAGAAAAAAAGCACATATGGTTCGTACGAAAGGCCATTCAGTAGTTAAACATTTGTAGCATTTCTGCTTTTTTCAGGATGTGAAGCTAATGAGCAACGGATGAAAAAGTCGTGAGCAAAAAAAAAGTAAGAAAAATACAATTTATAGAGGACTTTACAATAAAATGTTCTGAACAGAAAGACTTCAGAGAGAGAAACGATCACAAGTTGACAAGTCCTTATATCGCCGAGGGTACGTGTCACTTCATATAGTCACTTTTTTAACATTCAGTGCTGTTCAGCTACTTGCAGCATCATAGATGTTTTTTTAAAAAAAAAATTTTGTTTTTTTGTTTTTATGGATACAGGTTTTTATATAAATGCTTACATGTAAAGCCCACAAGGAAGAAAGAAAAAAAAATAATCTGGACTTGATCTGAAATCGAAACAAGCCTCATTTAGAGAGAAAACCAACTCTCCCCTTAACGTCAACAGCAACGTTTAGTTAAACTGCTAAAGTGTTATCAGTACCAAATACACCAGGCACCCTCCATACATTTAAAAAAATATATATCATACCCACGGACCAGAATTTTTTTTTTGTCCAGGGTGAAGGAATTAAAGCAATATTTCAGATTTTGTAATGTGGTTCTATGTTAGGTTATGACCCATAACTATCTTACCTGTTGTAGATAGCCTTGAATGACTTCAGTTTGGAGGAACAGTTTAATATATGGATTACAATCCTTACATATGTTCAGCTTCTCTGCCTTATATCAAGACGTTTTGAGAATAGCAGTAAATATTAGCCTCTCTTGTTTAATTTCCTAATTGTATATTTGACCCCAGCTGGTAGCTGATATTCAAGAGTCATTGAAGCATAGCTACGTGGTGGTGAGGACTACTTCTTGATATCAGCGTAGTTGTGAACTTTGACGTTGACAACACAGAGAGGTCTTTCTTATTTGTTTGTAGTTTTTTTTTTCAGTGTCTCTAATTTGTCCTTTGGACATTGAGGCGGTCTAGGTGCTCCCAAGTGTTCTCCAAGACTGCAGTGACTCATACTTCAACAACGCTTGGATTAGATTATTGGCTAATTCAAGCGTTGACCAGGGAGCGTTTATGTGGCAAACCAAGGTGTTTTGCACCTAAATGTCTGCATTTTTTTTTTTCAATGTCTGTTTCAAATTTTACAAATGAACTTCACCAATTAACAAAGATATGCTGCCATGCTTGTCGATCTTTTTGAATGACTTCAGAACAATGTTTACCAGCTCATGTTGATCGGTACACACGTGCAATTATAAACCACCAACATGAGAGTCAGAATATGAGAATATGTTCACTTGGGGTTCAGTTGGGGTCAAATATCGTAAAATATTAACACAGTAATAAACAAGACCGCTAATATTTACTGCTGTTCTCAAACCATCATTATGCTCGGTGGCCGAGCTGAATGTATCTGAAATGGACCTCTGACCCAGTCTCGTAGGTGCATGCGTATACGCTTTGCACAAATCTGCATTCTGAATGTACTGATGAACTAGTCCAACCGAGTCCAAGACCAAGACCAAGACCAAGACCAAGACCAAGACCAAAATGGATGACGGCCATCTTAAAACAACTTAGCTCTCAAGAGTGGTTCAAAAACCTTTACACCTCCATCAGTTTCCTGTTTACATGGCTATTTACATAGAATTCTATGATTATTTGCAAGTGCAAATAGCAGCATTAGTAACACTTTCAGTGCAGTCTAGAGCACCTTTTCTACTGGAATACTAGTCTAATGTGAAATTTATAGCAATGGAAATGTTTCTAAAATAGCATTCACGTGAACTGTTATAAAATTGTTGAGATTGGAGTCATTTTAAGATGGCAGCAATCCACTTTGGCCTTTGCCCTACACGGACAAGCAGTTAGCTCATCAATCCTGTCAGAAATAAACTATTTCTCTAAACTGAGGCTTTTTTTTTTTTCTTTCAAAGAACAATTTACAACAGGTGAGAAATTAATAGTTCATAAGCTTTTCACAGAAGCCCACTTCAAAAGACCTGATCTATCCTTTTAAGACCCAGCTTCATCTACAACATTCATTACGTCCACAGAGTGCTGCTCTCGTCTGACTTTGCCTCTACATCTCAATATTTTATCAGTAATGACACACTTGGAGAAACACCAGAAGATCAGAGCTGCTCATTGCCACACTCATTCATGAACACGGATAATTACAGCCCACAGGAGGAATTACGGTTCGTCCTTGAGGGTCAGACCGAGCTCCCCGCCCTCACTGAGCACTCAGCTGGCGTGGATTCACCAGCGCCGGGCAGCTGTCCGACACTGCTATTGACCTGAGCAGAGCCGGCCTATTCATACAGCTGTTTGGGACAAGGCAGATGCTCAAGGGGCAATGAGGTATTAGACATCGATTTAAAAGAATGAAAAAAAACAACAAACCTTCCTGTCTTATAATCTCGGGTTTTTGCACACGCAAAACAAGCCATGACCACAGGAGCGTACACACGCTCTTATGTAATGTTGTCAGCACGCTGCATTGGCTTGTTTCGATGGCAGAAAACATGCACTGCTCAAAAGCTCATGCACGCTATTCAGACAACCTTCCATGTTTTGATGCCTTAAAATGATCAGCAGGGAGGTCTGCTCGAGTCCATTTTGAGCTCGAAGGATGCGCCTCATCCTACGGCACGTCTTCTTCTACGTCTCGCTACCTTCACGAACGGCGAAGGAGCTTGCGGCGTGTAGTGCTCGACCATCACTCCCTACAGCACATCAAAGCCTGTTTGAGCTCACACTAACAAGGAAAACAGCGCAGCATTGTCAGAGTCAGGAATGCAACCAACAAGAAATATTTTCAAAGAGAAGTCAAATGACAGGTGAGCTACTGAAAATAAAAACAAACAGAGAAAAAAAAAACACACAAGATGACAGCAGGTCTGATCATCGCAGCAAACAGATGCAACAGCATTCTTTCTCTGATGAGCCGAAGTCTTCTGTAATGTCCTCAGCGTTCAAACTAAATAGCCGTGAATTTGTAAATCCGATAAACACCAAGTCTTAGCGCACTGCCACCCTTGCCATTAGGATTCGACAAAAGCAACAGTGAGGATGCTTAGCTTCCAGATCCCTGTGTCCGTACTCGGATTCCTTTTCATAGTGTCCCCCTAGGAATCAAAAGCACGATCTTCACAGATTTCCAAGGCAGCTTTACTCGCACCTCCAAACACTTCCACATTTGCATCAATCCAAGGAACCACGTTTCCGGGCATGTAGGCCGAGCAGTTTGCCAGGCCCATGATGTCCACGGGCCGCAGTACTCTGTCCCACATGTTGAACTGGCTCAACTCGCCCACAAAGGCTTGGGTTGCATCAAAACGGCCTCCAACGATGTCCTTTAATGAGAGACAGAACAGAGGAAGTTTACCTGTCTGGGAAATTAATTTGATTTAAAATCAGCGTCACTGGAAGTGTCTGCCAAGCAACAGTGAATATTTTTAGTGCACTCAAACAGCATGTTGATGAAAATTAATATATGAGGAAAAATGAAGCAATTATGTTTTCATTTATTTTATCTGGCCTTGATCGACATAATCTTTTAGGGCTGATAAAAAATACTTTTTTTCCGCTAAGGCTGAGTCTAAATCATTTTAATTGGCTGGGTCAATCTACCTTCCTTTGGTAAATGTTTTTATTTTAATAGGTATTGTCAGACTCGTACAAATTCAGTCAAACATTTCAGTTGTTGAGTAAACAAAAGCAGGAAGCAGCTCAGTTGAGGACCAACAGTAGTAAAAAAAAACTTTACTCAGACGTGAGAGAATATGTTGACCCAGCCCAACCTAAATACTTCATTCTTTAAAAACAAACAAAAAACAATATAATTGCATGAAGATTAGAGTTTTTGTAAGTGCGGTTCACTGGAAAGGTTATGAACAATTTATATAATACTTGTTGTAGAAATATCTTTGAATGACCTCAGTTTGGTGAAAAAGCAATAAATTTAGACTAGACTGATGAGCTCACAGCTTGGCTGAGACCAAAGTTAATTGTTGCTGACTTACAATAACTCCTGTTTCAAAACATTTGTAAAGGTTCATACGAACACCTTTTTAAATAAACCTTTACACTTCTACCACTTCACATTACACGGTTATTTACAAACAATTTTGTAGTTATTTGCAAAGACTAAAAGCGACAATAGCAGCTAGCAACAGCAGCAGCTAGCGATAGCAGCGTAAGTAGCAATAGCAAGCGGCTTGCGACAGAAGTTCTGGTGCAGCCTGGGGCACTTCTGGCAGAAATATCATATTTCTGCTGTAATAACCATGTAATGTGAAATTGGTTGCGTTGTAAAGATGTTTTTCTTTGAGATTTTTGAGGCCGGAGTTGTTATAAGACGACATCAATGCACTTTGATCACAACCTTCCTTGGGCTAGCCGTTAGCTTGTCAATTAGTTCAGACCTAAACTCTCTCTCCAAACTGAGGGCGATCAAAGAGCAAATTATAAAAGGTAAAATGTTAATTGTTCATAACCTTTCCACAGAACTTGACTTCAAAAGATCTGAGGAGAAAATGGTTAATATATTTATGTTATGTAAACATATTTCTTTTTAAAGTCAATTAAATATTAGTCTTGGTTGTTTTTTTGAGTGTGTGGCACCACTTGAAAATATCTTAATGCTGTGCTGTCTTCAATATAGTGCAATCTGCAGAAATCTCATATGAGTTCATCTCTAAAAGAAAAAAGCAGTACCATGCCCTCAGGCTTCAACTAACGCTTCATGAGTAAAAAGATCTCAGCAGAGGTAATTCACATGTCACTATAGATTTTTTTAAAAAGGCATATATGGTGCTGTCATGGAGTTAATCCATAGAATAACTTTCCATCCCAGCTCCCACAGGTTTTATGAGCATTTTATAGACAGATAAATAGGGTGAAACTGAACAGGGCCACAGTAGCGTGAGAAGAGCTTAGCTAACTCCTCTCCCTTGCTCCCTGCTCTGTGCCTTGGGCTCTGAAAATACACGTGGATCTTACAGGCAGAAAGAAAAACATACACACACTTGTTCTTTATTACCGAAGCTTTCAGCCTCACCTGTTCCTGGCCCAGGATGATCACCCCTCCCGGTTTAATTGGGTGCCATGGGGCCAGGTTGTCTCCAGTGCCGAGACGCTCGCCATCCTGGTAAGCCTCCCAGAAGCCGTCTCTGGTCGTCCAGGTGATGCAGATGTGGTGCCAGCGCCCGTCACTCACTGCCAGAGGGAGCTGGGCCACCTGGTGAGGAGGCAAGTGCAAAGGGGGCACGGGCCGAAACACAGGAAGGTGGGGAGGGGGCAAAAGAGGACGCAAAAAGGCCCGGGAGAAAATTGAAATATGTTCGAAAAAAAGACAGCAATTAGAAGGGGTTACGGCTTCAAAGAGACTACCCCCGACAAAGAGAGTTTTTTTAAGCCAGTGCAATATTTAAAATTTAGATTACCCAGGTGACATCAAGGGATTAAAACATCCTTCAAAGCAGTCAGATGGCTAACAGCAAAACTACCACCTCTCATGTCTTCCTGCTTTGCACACAGATCAAAGAAAAACAACTGGTTATTTTACCAACCAGTGACATCGCTGTCCTCCGAGAATTCAGCGAAACACATGAGATTACGAGTGTGTGCTGTAACTCATTAGCCTTTTTATTACGAGCCTAAAGGACTCCTTCACACGCATATCTTGTCGCAGAGGAAGTGTCGGAGGCAAACAGACCGGAGAAAATGGAAGTGAAAATAAAAATTCAAGTCACTCGCAATTACAGAACCAATTGACCTCATTGGAGAGACCAGGTGGTGTGTTTTCATTAGCGGGACTTCTGGGAACACTCGAGGTGTTGTTATGAAGTGTCTGTAGTAAGAGCCTTACCACAGCTTTTGGATAAATATTCTGCAGTAACCGAAATATCGCAGCTGTGATGTTTTCTATACAAAGAGCTGAATGTTTAAAAACCTTTTCCACGGGGCACACTGGGGTTCACTCGTCTATCATCTTTTGTTAAATGACAACAAATGATCTCATTCTCAAAGCATAAAAGATTAATTACACTTACAGCATGAAAAAGTAGTAAAAAAACATTGACAGAATTCTCTGCAGTATTTTATGAAAAATTTGCGATATGATCGACACAATAACTGAGTTTTTCAGAATCCAAAGGATTCCTGAAAAAGGATTGTGTGGCTTTTGCAGCTGCTAACCATGATTTTTGCACATTTGTGTAAAGGGAGACCTGCGCCTCAAACTGCTCTGACAACCAAGCAATAGGTCTCTTCTGGTGCAGTTTGGCCACATTTAAATGAGGTTTAATGCATTTAGAGCATGTACTGTTGCCTTTATGAAAAGAGGCCAGGCATGTCAGGAAATGTATAATTCATTCTCTTCTTCAGTGATGAGTGACAAACATTGTTGCATCAACAACAACAAAAAAAAGTGTAAAATCCCATTGTTTCTTTTCAGAATACAGAACTTGTGATTATGGAATATTTTAACAGATAGTGCTTCACATCCAGAGGTTAAAACATAGTACCCAAAGTAATTACCGTATATCTGGAAATAAAACATGTCCTTGTTGTGCTCCATGGTTTGGGTGAACCAAGAACGCTAACCTAGTCAGTAGTGACACTGAGGGGATCTGGCCCTCCCCATGGGGGAGCAGAGGGTACAGCAAGCACCCGTTTACCCAAGATGGAAACCAAGAACCCTTTTTTTATTTATCAAGTAAAAATAAGAAGATGCAATAATGGTCAGTGAAGCACAAAATGTCACTGATTTAGAAGTGTCATCCTAAATATGATTTTGCTACATTACAGTCAGATGTTGTTCATGTAGTTTTAAGGAGTTTAAGACCTGGAGCTCACTGGGAAATATTTTTTTCTTCCTCTCTGTCACTTTTGTTCTTACTTGCAGAGTTTTGGTTGTTCCTCAGTCAGATTCAGCTAAATTTGGACATGATTAAAGGGCTGAGGGTTGTTGGATGGACATTATTGTTAAAGTATATTTTAACAAATAATAGGGTAAATAAGCTATTGACATCTTTAGCAGAGTCTGTGTAACTGCAGTGTTCAGGGAACATTTGATTGAAGAAAATAAACTTGCTGTTTGTATTTTGCGTTGTGAAAAAAGGTACGATGTTGATGTCGACCTGATAATATCAACACCTGTATTATGAATGAAACTTGTGCTCAGCTGTGTCCTTTTTATAGATTATAACAGGAGCTATACATGAGATGATTTAACAATTTTACCCTTGCACAGAGCATCAACAGGAAAAATCAGTGTTCTACTGTTTGCACAAACCTGAGAGTTTACATCCAGAAAGCCCATTTGAGTTCTTATATTTTAAATTTGCTCACAACATTAATCATCTGACAGAAGAAAAGAAATGAACAAAGAAAAATGTAATGTCTGGATTGCGGACAAACACAAGATGGCTCGTCAACTTCACAATATATTAACGTGTGTATTTGTTTTGAATGAAATCCGTACAGATATCCAAAAGCTAAAGTGTTCCCCAAACAACTGTGCTTTTGGGCTTCATGGGGGATGATACATCATCTGTACGCAAAACTTCATCAGCAAAAAATTTAAAAATAAAACACTTTTACACTGTCTGTATAAACCTGACTGTTGTAGAGCATTCACTTGAGTTTTTTGTTTCCTTAAATTTCATGATAGATCCCACTTTTAAGTCTAACCAAGCATCCAGTCTTTGTTCTGAAAACTTTCCCAGGTGGGAAATGGGTCCACAAACAGTAAATATCAGAAAACATGATTTCTGGATTGGTTTTAATGTCCTCAGTCCACATATTCTTTGGTAGGAAGCAAGTCTCCTTGTTGAGACCAACAACCTTTAATTTATGATGTTATTCTGTTGTTGTACTCCCAATCCTCTGACAAGTGGTAGCAGCCATGTTGAATGGCTTGCTACACAGGGCCAAGGGGGAATGAGGTGAGGGTGTGGGCGTAAAAACACTCATGTGAGCACTATTTGGTGATCTGACACTGAGAGGAAGCATGTAGCGGGTATAAATGATGTGCAAAAATGGAGCAAAATCCAGGTGCTGTGCATTTTTAGTGAATCAGGGCCTATGATTTTTTTCAAGATTGTAGCTTTAGGTTGTACATTCAAACGTAAGAGGAGTCTGGCTGTACGAGATTAGTGGAATCCATACTGTAGTTCTGTTTGAATAGGAAAAAAGCTGCCATGTTTAGAGCGCTGGAGAGAAAATGAGTAGAGATCAACAACCTCGTTGTGCAAAGAGGTAAAAAAAAAAAAATCTGATAAAGATGCTGCTGTGTACCAAGACAGATTCTCTTCCCGCATAGCAACACAGAAACCAAACTAGACAACGCTGCACTTTTTAATACTGTTGAGCCAGCCTTCTGCTTCCTTTTTAGTATTCAGCCAAATGAGCAGCATAAACAATATGCCACACTGGACCCTGTTATCACCATAAAGAAGTTCAACACATGGGTGCGCTTCTGCACATACGGTGATCATATCTACCCGCCTTGTCTCACTTCTGCCCATATAGCTCACCCTCCTCCTTTTGATCTTTCACCCTTTTCTCATGGGAATCCTTTTCTGGCACAGCAGCATCTTGATCAGGATTTTCTTTTATATTTGTCTCTATCACCTCTGAAGCTGTGTTGCTTTACAATTTCCTACCTCCTTCCACTTTCCCCCAATGAGACTCTCATCCCTGCTACCATCTCTCTCTGATCCGTCTGACGTGAACGCATGTATATTGCATGGGGAGGGAAAAAACTGCCTGGGCCAATAACACCCAATGTAAACAAGACAGCAGGGAAAAAAACCTTTCCAGTTTGACAAGACTTTACCCGAGAATCTGTGGAACTGTGTTGGACATTTGTAGCCGTGCCGTCATGAATAAAGAATAATGCACTATCACAAGTTACATTAACATAAGAATTCAAGATCTTTTCTGTAAATTCCATGAATTTTTCATGTATTTCATGCAGTCTGGTCGTCAGATGTGTTAATTGAAATCACACTGCGTTAAAGCTCATCGTACGGGACTGTCTGCACAGAAAGCTGGAGGTTGAGGCCATCAAATGAGCGCACATGGCAGCCGAAAGTCTCTAATGACTACAGCTATCTTTGGGCACTTTTGGAATGTGGGTCAGCCGTAATAAATGTTTATACAGCGCAAAATTAAATATTCAGAGCTAATGGTCAGTAAATCTCTTTTCAGCTTGTGTTGGAAAAATCCACCTGCTTGCTTCACATCAGCGTGTTATAATCTACTGTTTTGTGTGTTTTTAATTTATCAACTGATCTTTCATCTTTGCAAAGCAAATACATTCATTTAGTGTGTTCTGCTCAGAAAACCAAGAGCTCCTTTCAGTCAGCAAATCGAAACAGTGAAGTGTTTATTAAACTTCTAAATGTAAACCTACCGTACCTTGTCATTGACCAGCAACTCAATGGGATTGTTCCCCCATTCAATGAGAACGATCTCGTTGGCCTGGCCTGGCACTCCGTAGGAGAACGGGGTTCCTATGCCTGGACTGGCGCTGGACTTGAGCCACATGCAGACGGTGAAGGCGTACATCTCCGGGAGGCTCTTCTTGATGCGTCCATACAGATAGTTAGTACGAAGAGGGAGGGACACCTTGAAGTCCTCTGGTGACTTAAAAGCATTATTACCTGTTGATGAGTAAATAATGTATATGGTTACTATTAAACTGGGTCTTGTTTTAGACCTGGTTATGATGCTGAAGATTGTTGGGGGGGGGGGGTATCTGTGGATGGGCTCACATATGATTTAAGAATAGTAATAATATTCAGGAGCAGAGGGAGGCACACAGAGCTGACTGTAAATTTGCAAACCCTTTAGAGGACCATAAAATGATCTAAAGGATTATTGGATCTTTACAAAGCCTTTCTATAGCTGCAGCAACAAAAGCCCAAACCATGATGATACCCCTAGCATGTTTC
>JAOXNZ010000021.1:12233116-12255970 GCA_028566095.1 Kryptolebias brasiliensis | reverse complement strand
GCATATATAAAAATGTTGAGCTCATTCAGGAGATCTGTGCTGTGACTTTTGGTTTTTGTAACTTTTATACTTCTTAAATTTTTTATATTATTTATACATTTTATTCCATAAAAATACATTGAGATTTCTTCAGTTCCTTCAAAAACATTGTTCTCTTTAAAAACTGCTTCAGCAAACTGGCTCTTTTTTTGTCTTCTTTTGCTACTTTTCGCTTTTAGCTATGATTCTGATACTTTTAGCTACCCTTTACATACGTTTAGCTAATATTTTGCTACTTTTTGCTAGCCTTTTGTTACTTTTAGCTTTTAAAAAGCATTTTGCTAGTTTTACTTTTTATTTAGCCCTTTGTTACTTCTAGTTTTTAGTTAGCGTTTTGCTAGTTTTAACATTTAGTTCACTTTTAGCTATCCTTTGTCTGATTAAAATAGCTTTATGTCTACTTTTAGCTAGCATTTTGCTCTTTTTAGTTTTAGCTAACCTCTTGCTTCTTTTAGCTTAAACAACTTAGTTTCAGCTTCTTCTGCAAATTTGAACAGAGTCCCTCAGCTCCCTGAATTCACACTGCATGTTTCACAGAAAAGACATTTTCTCCAGGCAAAAATCTAAAAGAACATTTGGCATTAAAATTTGAAGGATCTTGCCGAGCACCCAAACGCATCGGGAGCTTACTTTTCTCCAGCTCCGTGATCCTCTCCATGAGGGAATTGAGAGCGCTCTCGGTGCGTTGGCGGTGGGCCGCCGTCTCGTTGTAGAGCTGGCTCTTCTCCTCCTCCAGCTCGGCCACCTTCCGGAGGAGCTGCGTTTCAAGCGCCCCCAGACGCTGCCGCAGCAGCTCGCGGAGCTCCGGCGGCAGGGGGATCAGGGCCGACACTCCTCCAGCTGACATGTTGGAGCTGCTGGGGAGGCGCAGACTCTGCTGCTGGGAGGCAGAGCACAGACAGATCAGAGACTGGAGGATGTGTTGGAGACACACACAGATGAAGGCAAACACACGAGACAAAAGTTGAACCCAGTTTCGCTCTGGGATCATTTTAGCAGAGTTGTTTGGGACACAAGCAGCAGCGTCTAAATGAAGACAGCGTGTCCCCGTGGCAGACTTGGACCGGCGACCTGCCACACACCTGTGGCTGGGCTGGGTGTTAAAAGTGGACGCCACCCGGAGCTGACAGCAGCCATGATGAAGAAACAGAGTCCACTCTGGTGACTGCTACACAGATACAAGGAAACTGCTCCTCCAGTTCAGCTGTTGCCCTGGTAACTTTGGTAATCAGGCACACTGGGACAAATCCAAACTACACTCATTTTTATCACCCACTGCCGAAAGGCAAAAGTCGGGCAATAATGTTTTTGCCTGAGTCTGTGAAAGCGTCTACCTGAGAGCGAAGTAGCTCATGAACTAATCATCGGATGTACTGCAGCTGATTAACTTTTGGAGTCAACCAAACTTAAAATGGCCACCACAGCCAACTGTTGTCATGGAATTAAACTATTTCTGCAAACTGAGGCCGTTCAAAACATAATCTAAAACAGGTGAGATATTAACGATTCATATTGCTTCCACAGAACCCCACATCGAAAGATCCGGACCATGCCTTCAAACTGCTCACGATCAATAAACATGTGGTTGAAATTCAGCCTCACATTCCTCCTCACTCGCAGTTTATCCTCGATCTAATCAGGGTATTAAATTTCCAATAAAAGACGAACAGAGGAACAGACGGATCAACTTTGCAGCGCATTATTTTTAAAATATCCTTGAATTGAAAATCAATTTTGCAATTGGTCAAGGCCGTGTGGTGATAAGACACGCTCTAAGGTCAGGTCGTAAACACTTTATGAACCCTCATCGACGTGCGATCTCTGCGCCTCCTGCAATTAATAACAAACGGCACAACTACTGAACAGAGAGAAGCTCAGGGGATCGACATGGATGACGAAAACGTCACATATTTGATTTAATCTGAAACCTTTTTGTGCTCCATTACGTCTAGGGGAATTCATCTAATCATCCGCCATGAATAATTAGCTGCTTGACTGCAAAATAAAAGAGTATGTGGAACACATTTCATAAATTATTCAAGGACGCGCTGCAAACCCCTGCACCATGAGCGTGATTACACCTTTGACAAGATTTTTTGGCTGCTCGTTTCTCATTGATGCACAACCGTCAGACCTGTCTCCAAATGATTTGAGCTGAACCTAACCTCTGATCTCTTGATTCCCCTGGGTGATCCCTTTATAATTTATGTATAAGCAGGTGTTCAAATCTCATCTGAGGACAGTAAATTGATAAAAAAAAATGCTGGCTTACAGATATTGAGCTACGGTTTGGCGTTGTAGTAGCTGAGACCGAGCCCCAACTTATACTCTGAGTGCTGACTGATTGCACAAAGCTTGTGTTCAAAACTTTGCGATTAACTACTAGAGTCAGCTCTGTCTGTCTGTTAGCAAAATAGCTCATAAATCACTAGAGGGATTTTGATGAAACTTTCATGAAGCAATCTGTGGATGGACATCTACAACTGATTAACATTTGGGCTTAATTCAAGATGGCTGCCACAACCCTTGAACTTTAGAAATTACAAAAACGGCTATAACTCGACCAATTTTACAGATATTGACCAAAGATTTGGTGTGGTAGTAGCTGAGAATCGTCCCAACACCACATATTGCACTACACCTTTGCCTCAAAACCTTGGAAATAACTATTTGCCTGTTAGCAAAATATCTCATAAACCACAGGATGGATTTCAATGGCACTCCCAGAAAGTACTTATCAGGTACTGATACACATTTGGAATCAACTCAATTCAAGATGGCCACTACAAGTAATGGGACACAAAAATGGCTTACAGTCATTGGGCTAAGATTTGGGGTGGTAGTAGTTGACAGTCATTGACAACACATATTCTGAGCCCTGACAGATCAATATTGCATGAAGTTATTTTCAATGTTTGACCAAAATGGCTGCTATTTCTCCACAGAAGCAGATCTTGGTCTAAACTCTGGCATGAACGGCGGCGGGTGATACGCATTTCTCCGCGGACTGCTAGACCTTTAATGTTTGGCAGAATTTGGTGATGTCTGTGCTCCGGACGCATCTTACCTCTAAGCTCTCCAGCCGACCCTTGAGGCTCTGCATGGTTTTGCCCAGCTGGTCTATGGTCTCGCTGGGGTCCCGGGGCAGGTCCCCCATGGTGTTCTTGCCGTACTCCTTGCGCCTGGAGCCCTGACCCCGGGACTTCCCCTGCGCCGTCTCGTCGGCCGCCGCCTCGCAGCGCGCCAGCTTGGAGTTGAGCTCCTTGATGGTGCCCTGTTGGCTCACGATGGTCTCCTTCTGCTGCAGGATGGTCTCCCGGAGCTGCAGGATCGTGTTGCGCAGCTCGTCCTCCACCGGGCTGCTGCTCTGAACGCGGTTCCCGGTGGGACCGTAGCCGCAGCCGGGCTCTGCGCCCGGAGGGATGGCGTTACACACGAAGCGGCCACCTGTGGCTTCCTGGCCGCGCGCCGCCGCGCACAGCACGGCTGCAACTAAAAGCAGCATCCGGGCTCGGGTCACACAGCACAAAGCCTGCTAGAAATATGGGCGGAATGACCCGAATAATAACAATAAAAAACTTTTCCCCACAACTTAGTAGTTTAACTCAACATGTTAAAACAATGTTAGTTGTTGAGAAGACCCCCCCCTCCCAGCACAATCCGCAGTGAAACCCATACTCCTCCATCAAGCTCGGTTCTCTTTCAAACACGCCAGTAAATCAGGATTCTCTCAGCTTCAACAAACTCGGAGTTTGTCCCAATCAAAAAAAGTTGACGTCTCGCGCTCCGTTGTCCTCAGGGGGAGTAAAATCCTCAGAGTGCAGCGGCGCGTCCTCTCCGCTCTGTCGGACCGTCAGGGTTCGGTGCTGAACAGACAGCGACGCGACGCGCCGCTCACACAGATTATTATTAAGAGGAGCGGCGCGCGCGCCGAGCGCTTCCGCTCATCATCCGCGCGCTCCGGTTATTCAGCTTCAGCCGACGTCATCGGTGGGTCCGAGTCACGCCGTGACACGCGCTCCGAGCGCGTCTCATTGACTCTGAGTGAACTCTCCACAGACGTCAAAGGCGGAGACAGAACCGCTTTTACGCGTTTCTGGAATATTACAAAAGATGAAATCACATTTAGTGTCTGAAAAAGTTTCTATGTGTTAGTTGACGTGAAGATTTATTTCTCATTAGGGAAATACATTATTTGCATTGTTTTTTTGACCGAAACATTTAAAAAATAACAAATAAATAAAACTTCAACCACTGCTAAAAGGGACGGTTCAGATCTTGTGAAGTGGGCTTCAGTGGAAAGGTTATGAACACGTAATATCTTACTTGTTGTAGAAACCTTGTTGAACAGCCTCAGGTTGGAGAAATAAAGGTAAAGGTACTCATAAGGACCAGTCAAAATAAATAAATAAATAAGTCAGACAGTAGGCAACAATTCTGCACACTTTTTTTCTTTCTCACATCGATGGTTATTGTGTCCTTAAATAAAAAATCTGTAAGCAAAATGTATGAACAGATGCCAACAACCAGGTATGTTCGTTTGCTACGGAAACAGCAAAAGTAACTGAAAATAGGTCAGTAATTTCAACATCCATGAAAGAGCCGTTTGGGATGGAGAAAATCTGACAACTTTCAAGTATTGATACATATTTACACTGACTTTTGTTGAGTAAAGTATAAAAAAATGTTTTTTTTACCTTGAGTGCATACCTGCATTTCAGTATATCTGGAAAACTACTGGAGTAAACTCTTTCAAACTGCACCATTTGACATAGTTCAGGATAAAAACAAAGCAGCTCTCAGCATATGACACACCGAATGTAAACCCTGTTATTAAACTATCTGAGATGGAGAATAAATCTGTAAGTCTTTGTGAAAGGCTGGCTCCAGTTTGGTATTAAAATCCAATACTGTTAAATATTGTAAAGCTCAAACGGGTGTCTTTCCCTAAAGTCGTCATTCTACAGTCAGTATGAATTATGACTGTCTGTCTTCGAGCTCCGGTCTTTTTTCTCTCTCTCGTAATTAAATTTTTCTATTTATTAATAATCTTTATGAATCCCAGTAGTTTCCTATAAAACCTTTAAAGTGTACAACAGAATAGATAGACAGAGAGATAGTGTAAATCTGTTTACAGTAAATAACACTTAAACAACAAAAATACTGCAAAGATTTCGTCTGCTGATGTGTGTATATGTGACTGTAGAGAAATGTACAGCAAATGGAGACGTTGATAGAAGATCCGGATTGCGAGATCGTCCGGACCACATGAAACCACTTTTTCATCGTCCGATGTTGAAAACAGATAAATATCCCAGCTGTGTCCTTTGTTTGCTTTATAAAGTAAAAAAACAAAACAAAACAAAAAAAAACCACAACGCTCAACAAATATCTTTATCATCTAATATCATCCTTTCTAATTTTTGTACAAATGTTTGCCATCATAGTTTTTATGGTGCTCCAGACAAAATCTTTGCAGAAAAACACCCTTTTAAATATTGGAGACACTCTGATGCCAAAGAAAGTCCAACAGAATCCACACTGGAATGCTGGGACATCGACTTAAAGAAAACTAACAAGTTTTAGTTTTAGTTTAGTCTTAGTTTTAATCTGGCGGTGGGAATTTCTGTCACCTGCAACGGCATGCTCAGTTTGTGGATCAGTCTATCACCTGGACATCAGCTGGGCCTGTATCTCCATCCAGCTTTCACACCATTATCCTAAATTTATGTGGAGACGTGTCAACGTTTCATGTTCACAAATTCTTTTGTCAGGGTGGGATTTCTTTTCTAAATAACAAAAACATGACAAAAAAACCCAGAAGAGAACAAAAATTCCTCTCCAGTCAGGCAACAGCGGCATTTTGCTGCTCCATGTACAGAATGATTTGAAGTTATATTTCCAAATCTGCAAGCAAATATCTGACAGTGACAAATGAAGCCATTAGCTTGTTCCACAATGACAGCCACTGAAGAAAATCAGAGCAGCTTTTGTTTTGCTCTCTCTTCATGTTTTGCCAAACTAAAACAAGGGAGCAGGTGTCTGTCAGATGTCTGATAAGAAGTGTGGAATATGAAAAACTTCAAAGTGAGACATTGCATGCCGCAGATGTCGCCAAGCGCCGAAGCATATTCTTCTCCAAACGGCCTCATCATTCTTTATTTCCTCAGTATGTTTCCCTGTAAAACCCAGGGCTGTGGGACAGCGACAGCTCGCAGAAGTAATATAGCGCTCTGCCCATCAAAGTCATCACGCTCCATCTCCATCCAGAGCCAAACAGCTAAATGTCAGCCGGCATTAATTCACAGTTAGCGCGCAATAAGCACTCAGTGCCAGGCCTGACAGGGAATGACCGCTGAAGTCATTGTGAAGAAAGCTGCTTCTTATATGACAGCTCCCATGGGAAAAGGGGGCAGACGGTCGCCATGGCAACTTTACTTTACACAGCCCCCGTCCCTCCCGATTTGCCCCTCAAATCCAACACACCCTACCTCGGCGAGGAAGCAACCGGGAGAGGTGAAGCCTGAGCAGAGATGACAACTTTCACTTCAAAGTTGATGGGGTAAAGTTACTTCCTTTTATGTTGCAACTGGTGAGCGCTGCTGAGAAGGAACTTTACTTTTTTTAAGTGCTTCAGGGAGGGAGGAGAAGTCAGAAGGGATTGGACTTTTATCCTAAGTTGAGTTTTCCCATCTAGATGAATACATGTCAAAATGACGTTGGTTTACTTCCTGCTTTACATCAGGTGGTCAGGATTTTTATTCAGACAGTGGTACTGATTTCTAGTTTTCACAAGAATATGGATTAATAAGCAATGAAGTCAGACATATTGTCTTTTTATAGTTTTGTTGGGACAATAGCAGATTTTTAAAAATTGCATTGTGTTGTCATCAAAGACATAAAGTGATTTGACAAATAAAACTTATGTACATTACTGCTTCATAACCATACTGTAAAAGGGAACCCTTTGTTAAACTGTTTGGTGGTGTTGATTGGGAAAAATACATAAAGTTATAGGTATTTGATTCATCTTTGAATATTTGCAATTTTGAAATTTCAAAATAATAAAAATAGATTGGTCAGCAATGCATACTTTGATAGCAATCCTAAAGTTAATTTATTATTGATAAATGTTGATTACAATATCAGATTAAATAGATGACAGAGTTGCCATTATGGACACACAGCTGGTCCCATGTAAGTAAGGTGCAGCATTCCCTCGGACTAGGATATAAATGGTGATTTGATGCAGAACAACTACTGTTGTATCCTCTCCTGTGGTGAGTTGGCCCACAGCCGCTGTAACTGAAGATCTGACAGGTTGGGTCGGAGTTGACCTTTGAGCTGATCCCACAAATGTTCAGTTGGAAAAATACTAGATGACCTGGCTGACCAGGGGAGGACCTCAACACAACACAGGCAGCCCATTGACACAAATGCTCTGTGTGGACAGTCGTGTCGTTGATACTCTGTATCAGGGTTCTGTCTCAGGAGGGGTAAGCTACGAGGACGCAGGGTGTCACTGATGTAGCACTGTGTCATCAGGCTGCCCCAAATCACCACCAGAGGTGACAAGACGTCATACCCTCTGACCCCCCGCATCATGATGTCAGGATTAATGTGGATGTGTCTCTCTACAACATTGGCAAGATTGGTGCGCTCTCCTCAGTGCCACCATATGTGCATACAATGGTCATCAATGGTAATGTAGAACCAAGATTAATTGCTGAACATGGTATGCAGCCACTTGTAATCCGTCCATGCCTCACAGTTACAGCACTGCTCTAAACAAAGCTGTCTCGATTCTGCCGGTAATGCCAACCTCAGCATGAGAAGGTGAGCCCATCGGACTGATGCCAGTTATTAAGAAACTGTGTGGGATGACCCAAGGTGCTATAAAGAGTTCAATACCTGTGGCCAAAGCAGACATCATAGGGTTCTGTAATGCCTATGGTACAATACTATGATTCTCTCTTTGTGTGCTCTGTCTTGGGTGATTGGAACCATAGCAACATATGGATGACATTTTCACATTTCCATTTGTTTCAATATTACGCTGTTACGCTGTAACAGAGAGGATGTCTATTCCCTCCTGTGGGTACTGGATTTTCCCTGGTGTCTTTTCCCAGAGGAACATGCCTGAAACACCTCCAAAAAGGCAACTAGGAGGCATCTTGATAAGATGCCCAAACCAACTCAGCTGACTGAGCTCCCCCTGGATGAAGAAGCTTCTCACGCTATTTTTAGGGCTGAGCTCAACCCCTCTATGAAAGAAACTAGTTTCATCTGCTTGTGTCTGAGATTTGTTCTGTCAGTCATGATAAATGGTAAATGGCCCACACTCAGACAGTGTGCTGCAGGGGTCTCAATCCTCTGACTGGGAGATGACTTTCCTTTCAAGGCTGTTCCCTACATATGAGCCATATCTCATGACCATAGATGATGGTTGGAATCTAGACGGACCAATAAATCAAAAACTTTGTTTTTTGGCTCAGCTGCTTCTTTACCTCAACAAACCGGAGCAACTCTCTCTTTACTGCAGATGAAGACCTGATCTACCAGTCCGTCCACCTTCACTACTATGAGTTCCACCTATTCATTGTGTGTGTGCAATGGATGCTGACCATACCATGTCTCTGATTGGAAGCCACACTCAGCCTGTTTGATGCAGTCCAAAGGCTGTTTGATCCCTCTATTAGTCACATCATCCACAACAATAAGATTGTCTTCCTGCGTGTGTCCTCACCAGCGTCCCTCCAACTCTTTTCACTAATAGTGTGCCACCTGCTGCTGGCTACCTGCAGCAGCGTGCTTGTGGCCAACGTTCTTGTGAATCAGAGTCCATCCCAGCTGCCCTGAACAGATTCCCACACACACACACACGGACAACACGCACCCGCTTTACTCATGGCCGCAAACATGAGTCCATACATGTGAAAGGAAGCATTATTAACGTGGCAGGAAAAATGAGTCACATGTTGCCAAACCAGCCACAGAAACGTTTCTGTTTAAGGCAGGAACTAAAAAAAATTACATCATAGTATTTATTGGTGTTTATGCACTTACACACTGTCATACATATCTATCCAAAGCAATCGTCTATACTGTAAATACCCCTTTCAAACCTTTAAGATGCTTTGCACAATACCGGAGCTCATGTAGCATTTCATAAGCAAGCACTTCTGCCAACTGTAATATCGCTTGAGGATGACTTTATGGAGGGATAATCACGTTTGCAACACGCTCTCTGCTGCTGCTTCTGTTTTTCATTTCATATATCAACAGTGGGCTCTCCGATCCCATTTCAAAACAGAAGAATATTGTGGGCTGATGTCTTGGTTTTGTTCGTCTTGCGTCTGTGTGCTTGAAAATATTCTGCTGACTCCTTTACGGGTTTGCTGTAAATCTGCTTGCATGCATCTTACGCTTAATCTTAATCTTTTTCCCAGGCTGTTCTACTTGCATTAATAATAATAAGTGCCTGAGCTTACTTTGTTCTTGGGGATTGTACATTTCGGTAGAGTCCTTTGTTTATATGCTTATGACTAGCCTTTGTCCCTTTCGTGGGAGGTTAGCATCAAATACAGCTGCATTTATTAGTTTATTTATTAGTTATTTGAATAAATTGCCTAATAAATAGTAAAAACATATTACAATATTGTATAGTTCAATATTAAGGAGAAGCTAAGAAGTTGGCAGATTGTCTGACGGTTTGAGCTCTCTTCTCAGCCGATATAGATTGCACATAATAGTTCTGGAAAAAATACTGTTTCGAGGCAACTTTACCGTCGTTCTCTATTCTCCTGAAAGGCAAGAGAACTAAAAGGAAAAAAACTAAACGAAACAAAAAAAAAACAACAACACAAGTGTGCCTGTTTTGTTCCTATTGAAGTGAGCTTTTGTAATGCTGACATGCACCCAAATCATAAACAAGCCTCTTGAAATGAGCTGACGGAGGAGGATACGGCCCAGAAAACAGACACGTTAATCTTTGCTCCCTCTAATTCACTCCTGGCTAACACATCCAAGTGAAATGAGGTAATTATTCCTCCACATGTTTGTCATTGTTGCCTTTTTATTCCGCATTTAGTTGGATGTAGGGCAGCTGTCTTCCAAAATAATAATAATAAAAAAAAAGTGGCAAAGACTGATTGACTCTTTCTAAAGCCTGCCAATTCCTTTGATGTGAAGAGTGGCATTGAACAGAGGCAGAGAAGAGATTCATCCAGTTCAAATAGCAAAGAACTTAATCTCTGTCTGTCTTGAGAACACCATTAACTGTTGATGTGCTTACCTTGGAAAAAGTGTGTGCCATTGGAGGGAAAAGTTGTTGGAGGCATGTTAACTTTTCTGAGCTTGAAATGACACTGAGCCACACGACACCGAGTCTGGGTAAGAAGTGGAACATTTACTCTTTGAGTGATTTGGCTTCAACTTTTCAAACATTGCCAGTCTTACTTTTATCAGGTAGACATCTCCTTTAAGATGCGACATCTTCAGATTTGTTGTTTTTAATCTAAAGACGATGGCCTTTGTTCTGCGCAACATGCCGGGTTGCTGTCGGAGCTGTAAGCGTTGCATCATGTGGAAGGGTGCTAATTTGCAACCCAACACCCAGCTCTTATGGACTTATCTGTAAATGAAAACAAACAGGGCACCTCACAGGTTGCTGTTACGCAACGCACATGCTGCCATAGGGAATGGCCGCCCACAAACACCACATGGTCCGCCGTCAGTGCCTGACCATAAGACTGAGCCTGAGTCAGTCGTTTTTTTGGTGTGATTTCCATATGTGTTCATACGTGTAACTACGTATACTCTATTGCAATTTTTGTGCATGTAATTAAAATTTTAAAAAACAAAAACTAACCAGGTCCAATTAGTAGTGCAGTCTTCAGGTGAATCCTTTGCATTTATTGTCAAGCAATATCCAATCCATTCTGGTTGTCAACAGTGTGCCTTTTGTGCAACTTTGACGGTTATTATTAACAGCAAAGAGACGTTTGATCTCTTTCTATATTTTGATAACAGCTCTGCGTTTAGAAGTCTTTACAAGGATTCTGCTTTAACAACCCCTGGAGAACTTTTGGCCTCGTCTTCCAGCTTTGTGATCAGAAAAAAAAAAAAAAAATCAACTCTGTTTGCGGCAACTGAAAATCAGTTAACCTTCAAAGCAAGAGCAGTCCATCCCGAGAGTGTTGAACCACCGTTCCTGCAAGATGAGAAATGTATTCTTTATTTGAAGGTGGTATAGGTATCGAGTGAAACGAGTTGTTTATGTGTTCCTGGGGTGTCATGTACTTTATGTCGTGCATGTTCTTTCATCAAATAGGACCCCCCCCCCCCTTTTTTTTTTATATGTACATTTGAATCAAAAATATTCCTCACTGCAGAATCTTGTATAGTATAAAATAAATGACTGTCTTCTGCCTACAGCACAGCTTTAATATACTGGTAACACTGAGCATCAGATAAACACAAATGAGCACTTCAGACAAAGGAAACTAGAAGTAATCAAACTGATCATCGGGGTGCAAAGCACGTGTGTTAGACCACCAAAAATGCCATCCATATTACAAAAATCTGAACAGCATTTTTAGAGAAAAACTTAATTTCCCTTTATAGCTTGACTAATGGTCATACAATGAAGATGTTAAGGATTTTTTTGATGTGGAGTTCTGTTGGATAGGTTATGAACAATTCATACCTTACTAAGTGTAAATAGCTCTTTGAATGATTTCAGTTTGGAGAAATAGGCCCCGTCCACACTACTCTGGATTTGCACCTCCCGTTTTTTGGTGAGAAAAACAGCTTCTTTAAATACCCTCTTCCATGGTGAAGATATTAAAACTCTGTTTAAGGCGTATTCATTTAGACAGGAGGACATTTTGCACATGCCTACTTTTACTTTGTGGCTTGTTTTTTAAAATGTTTTTTTACACCTCCTCACCATTAAACTTTGATCATGTGCTATATAGCTGTTAACTGAGAAAAAAAATGTAAATTGCATAAAAAAAACAAGTTTTGCCGAGCTAAGCAGGATATTTCTCTGTTTGTTAATATGCAAACATGGCCGTTCTCACCACTAATTTTGTATTTCATTTGTTTGCTTCTAGTAAAGGGCATAAATCTTGACCGGATATTATGTAATGACAGAGTCACATTAAAATCAAATGTAAAACTTACAAATAAGAAAAATAAATTTAGACCCTTATTTCAGCACTTTCTTCCCCAGCTTCAGGTTTTCTTGGATAAGACGCTAGAAGCTCTGCTCTGCACTGATGCATTTGAGCAGTTTATCCCACTCATCCTTTCAGGTTCTGTCAGACTGAATGGGAAATGTCATCTTCAGGTGTCTCCTCAGATGGTCCCTGGGGTTTAAGTCTCAGCTTGTCAGGGCTGTGCTGAAAGGTGAACTGTCACAGCCGTCTCACTCTCAGGTCACTGCACACTGGAGCTGATTTTTCTCTAGAACTTCTTCGTGTTCGCCTGCAGTCATCCTTTCCTCACTCCTAACATGTACTGATTACTCATATGTAGCGTTATGCTGGCAGAGGCGTGCTTTCCAGTGTGGATGGTGTTAATTAGGTGATAAGCAGCTCCTGTTTTCCTGACATACAGTAGATTTCTTCACAAACAGTTACGTTTTTGATCATCAGAGAAGGCAATAATTTGAATTTAAATAGTGTCTGATAAATTTTTCTTTGGCTAGCATTTGTTTTCCACTCAGACTGGCTGTCATCTAAATGCACATCCATTAAAACCTGATTGACCAAAGGCTTCCCATGTCTAATCGTTATCTGCTCTGACAGAGGTGCGTCTACCTCATTCACTTAGCCAGTGACAGGTAAAATTTGACAAACTTGCTTTTTCCATTTAATAATTATTGGTGCTATTTTGTTCCTGCGTTAATTCAGATCTTTGGGGACACAGCTGACAGGTTGGGGTCACAACTGAAAGTCCAAATACTTCAGCTGTACACATACATCCAATTATTGCTTTCTTAGAGTTTCATTAAAATCTGCCCTCTGGCTCGTAAGATATTTTAATCACATGAGAGGCAAACAAACACCTGCACATGCGCGCACACACAGACTCAACTCTACACAATATAACAGGACGTAGAGTTTGTCAGAACACAGAATATGGACTCAAGGATTAAAAAAGAAAGTGAAAAAACACATAGATCCAAATGAGGCTAGTAATCAAGTGCCTCTTTCACCATGATATGGTTGTATAGACGACCCTCTCTTTAAGCTTCACAAATAAAGGCATGACAAAATGTTGACTGGTGTTGATGTGAAGCACATCTCTGATTCGAAATGTCGCACAGATAATCCGTCGTCCTTACATCACACCCTCGAGCTGTGATGTCGGCTTTCTCTTTCGTAGTGAACGTTATGGCTTTATCACTACCTCGCTTGGCAGCACAGAGGCATAACTGCAGCGGGTTGACTTCTTTTAGAAATTACACTGAGACATATAAAAGGTGAATCAGTCCTGGCTTGAAATGTTTCTGGAAGGGGCTAAAGTTCAAAGCATGCCTCATGTATCCCTTTTATTTACCCTTTTATTTTATTTTGTTAATGTTTTCCATTACAGAATGATGTAAATAAAGAATAGATGAGAACAACATGAATGCGTTAGACTGAGTATAAATTATGGAGAGAATAAGGTAATATGATGATAATAACCACAGCATTGAACCTAACAATGGCTGTGAAATCTTGGGAAGTATTCATTTATATGTAAAAATCTCAGTGAAGTTTGGGGACCCAGCCTAAATAACATTTAAAGGGATCTCAAAGGTCTGCTGCTGTTCTCATAATATTATAACTGGAGGTGCTGTCTGCCAACCATGACTGATTTTGATTAGAATCTGTCCACAGGGGACAGAGCGCGCCAAGGTTCAGCTGCAGCAGGTCCTGGCTGGGCTCGAGATGTGCAGGAGAGAGGGTGGCCTGGCAGCGTCCACACCCCGGAGACACACATGATTGAGACGAGACCTTCTGGATGTGCAAGGCTACCAGATGTTGTCTGGACCAATTGTAAAGCTGCCTGGCCCAGCAGGCATGAGCCAAGAGAAAGACAGCAGACGTTTCTTTGTCAAGGCTTCCAATGGGTTTCACAAGCAGCTGGTGAGTTTATGAGTTTTGGGTTTACTAAAGTATGAATAATCTTTCTGAATATTCTTTGTCGGTTTACTGCAGAAATGAACAGAGAAGTTACTGGTCGGGCACTGAACTGATTCCTGCTGCCAGTCTTAACCCCACAAACTACAAAGCATAAGTGAGGAATGATTTTTTTTATTGTGACAACTATTCCAGGCTCCTCAACTTTGCCTGATGAGAGATTATGCAATTCTTGCCACACAGCTTTGTAGTCGCAGGAGGCTGTAAGTGCCACGTCATGTCAAACAGGATGCAAGTCTGTGATCTTAGATCACAGTTCTCACACTGCAAGTAAAAGGTCAAGATCTTAGCGAAGAATATCATCATCTGCTAATGTCAGAAAATTTCAGAGTACAAATTTCTAGTCGAAGAGATGTACATCCTCATCTCCACAACGTAAACATAATCTGTAAATCAGTGTTGACATGACACACTGACAGGCTGGAAGCAAGATATCCAACAGTATGTAAAGATAACAAAATTGCATGAATTGTGGCTTCAGATGAAAAGTTGAAAACTGTTAGCAAAGGTGAATGTGCACCAGTTCAAGTGTGTTTAATTTATATGTTCAGCAGAGTTAGATCAACATGTTTTTCTTTGTAAGAAAGAGAGAACAAAGTAAAGATAATTCAGATCATTTGAAGTAGGATTCAACTGTTAGTAAGGTTAGAATAAATTAATGGCTTACCCGTTGTAGATAGCCTTTTGAATGACCTGAGTTTGGAGAAATACAATTTAATTGACAAGGAAGACCAAAGTGGATCTACTGCCATTTTAAAACAACTCCAATCTCAAAATTTCATAAAGGTTTATGTCAGGATTATTTTATAAATTTACACTGCTGTTATTTTTTTAAGAGTCTGTGGTTATTAGCTATCACAAATTGCCAGAGATATCATAATGTTTCTGCCTGAACAACTGTGTATTATTTTACTAAACCAAAGCTGTTCATTGGAACCAAAGAAAACATCACATATCAGTTGGATGTGTGAGCAACACTCTTCAGATTTACACACTATGTGACAGTTTTGACAGTTTTTTTTTCTTTTTCTTCACCAAAATGTTTGATCTCACAGTGAGAAAAGAAAACAATGACATTAAGATCACGCAAAAATCCCTTTTTGTCACTGTTTGCTACCCTGGTTGTCTTATCCTGTTTACAGCACCCACACATTTATTTTATACTTCCCAAAAGTTTGACTTGATCTTGCATCAGTCTTTAGCAGCCTTATGTTGGGGGGAGAGGTTTTGAACAACAGAATCAGCAGCTGTTCTTTTTTTTCATATTTTTAAGGAAAAAACTGAGTTTTGTTTTTTTAGATCACCCCTTCTTGTTTTTTATCTTATTAATCCTAGTCAATAAAGCAGAGTTTAAGGGATAGTTTGGGGATTTTTGAAGCGATTCTGTCAAAGAGTTATCAGTAGTTAGTACGTTATCAGCCGTGACATTAGTCACAGACGTATGAAGAAAAGGGCAAAAGTCTAAAAGCCTAAACCAGGGCCATTTTTATATTGTTTTTTAGGCTCATAAAACAACTCTTTCTCAAACGTGTTATGAAAAAGAACATTTCATTAGCTAATAATAAACCTCAACACTTTTGCATGACACTCTTTTTGAGAAAGAGCCTTTTTCTAAGCCTGAAAAACAATAACAGGAGCCCCGATTTGGTTAGAAATTAACATAACCTGGAGGAAGAACTTCTGCCCTTCTCCTTATACTTTGTGCTCAGTGAGTGATGTCCTCGCTCATAAAGTACTAACTACTGACAACTATTTGACAGAACATTACTTAAGAAATCTCCAGTCTATTGCTTTAAAGTTAGAAGATTAATGTTGGATGCAGGCCGACGTGGTAAAGTTACATTTCAGCAGTTTGTTGCCTCACTGTGCTTGACAGACTGATGGTAGCGGTACGACTTGGGACTGTACACTTTCACTTATTGTTCCAGCTTCCTATCATAGTGCCAACATCTGCCACAGCTCCAAACTCAACATTCTGGACATTTATACGGCAGACTTTTCCACACATTACGCAGTGTGTGCACTCTCAAGATGCTAGTGAGCCGTGCTCTGTGGCTGGGTGTGGGATTGTGTGTGTTTCTCTTTTCTGCTGCTCTGTCACGTTTTGCTGGGTTTTTGTCAGCATCTATCATCTGAGACTCGGTTATATCAGCAGTGCCAGGTGAGGGTTGCCTCTCTCAGCACTTCCTCCTGTAGGCGCTGATCTGCAATGCTGCCATCTAATTTTGTATCCAACAAAATCCCAATCTTTGCTTTTGTGTTTTTTTTTCAGTCACAAAACGTGTACTAATTGGGTCAGCCGTGGCATTTGGCCCACAGCTACTATATTTCTGTTCTACTCTTCTGTTTTTCCAGACACTCCATTCTAAAAGCCCCAGGGAGTGCAGTTTGGTTGCCGTAATGATCAGGGCTTTGATATCCAATGTTTGGTTTAAGTCTGCCATTTGTATTCTGTACAAGTAGAGCGGGCAGACTGATGGGTTTGGATAGAAAAGTAGCATGTGGTTTAGACTTTCTTTAGTAAAACTCACAAAGAGTTATATGTTAATGCACTGGTTTGCAAAAAGTAAGTAGTATTTTTGCTGATAAACAACTTGAAGAACATTATTGATGTTCTTCACTGCGTGTTGGCCGGCAGCCCTCTGTGTTCTTGGCAAAGCTCCGTGGCGGGTGTTTTGGGTGATGGCATCTGTTTCCTTGGATGAGTGTATGGTGTTTACTAATGTGTAATTATGTGTACAAAAGGTTCCCTCGCTGAACTGAAAATGAAAAATGGTAATGCTGATCCTTTGCCGTATTATGGCTATTCACACTTGCTTATGTTTCAAGGGTAATGTGAAGAGGCGTTGCCTTTTGTTTTATACGTTATTTGTGAGGCTAATGAAATGAAGTGTTCTGCGTTTTAAAAATCTGCAAAGCCTCGTTTTGAGTTGGACCGAGTAGAACGGCAACATGGCTAGGTTCTGCCAAATGCTTCATCCAAACTATTTGGAAAACCAGCAAGGTGTTAAATTCCTTTTGTAACTTTTTGTAACTTTTGTAACAACAAACAAAACAGCTGAAGTACCCATGCTACACCAGTAGGTGGCGAAAATGTCTACACTGACAGCAAATCAAAACACAAAGACCAAAAAAAAACAAACAAAAGAAAAACATTTCTGGCTTAGCTAAAGAGCATTCCATAACATCTATAGCTTGTTTCTTTTTGTGTCTATGATGGTTTTCTCCCAGTTATTAGCCATTTTAGCACACGATCAGAGTTTAGTGTCAACAGGGTCAGGATAAAGTGAAACAAGCATAGCAAAAACTGTAAAAACTTTTTAAAAGTTTCTATAGGACACAAAGTAATACTGAGCCTGCGTAAAATAGGCTGCTACATCATCGTTTCTCAAAGGCTTCATACCTCAAGTCCACACAGAGACACTAAAAATGGAGTTATTAAAAATCTCCACTTTGGAAAGCCTTTTGTTAAAGTTCAGCTTTTCTCACAAAGGGCGCTGTTTGCATGTGGACGAGAGGTGTAAACGCCACAGAAAATGTCTGTTTTAAAACTGTCCGTACCCTCCCCTCCAATTATCCAAGCCATGGCAGAGTCGCTGCAGCTTTTAGACGTGTCACCGGTAGAACGAAAGCTCAGAGTTTATCATTTCAAACTATGCTGTAAAACATGTTATTAGTTCAGAAAACCGAAAGAAGCATTTCAGCCTGTCAGAAATTGCAGCAATCTGATTACTGAAGAACTACAGTGAATGTGATTGATTTTGTTGCAAAGAAGGCAAGCAGAGTACAACTTTCACACTTTTGTTCTTCCCACATCGCCCCTTCCCATCTCACCACGTGGCCATCATTAGTGTGGTGCTTTCTGGATAATTGTCAGGGACACTTCCGTCCCTGAAGGCCTCTGTGTCCTCCGTGCTGACTCAACCTCTTTCCTTCCGGCCCTCCCTCATCTCCCCCCCCCCATCCCTTCACCCACATTACACTCACACACACGGTCCGCTCTTTATTTATCATCCGGTAGCCACAGGTTTTTGCTGGCGGGCAGAGGATTTGGCACCATCCAGGATTTAAGACAGCTGTGAGACAAATGGAGCGGAATTTATACGATAACTCTGTGACACATTTGTGCCTCCGCTTGTTAATTTGTCGTGCTACAACCAGTGCAGACAGAGGTCCTGTGTAGAATGTCTGATATCAGGACACATTTTACTGGAGGACACATTAGAGTGTTGATCTGTGTGGAAAAGGGGCGTCTTCATTTTTTCTTTTTAAAATTTAACAGGAGATCAAACAAGTCCTTGCACTAAGAAAAGAAGAGGTTCAAAGGGAAAAATCAAAAATTAACATCCATTTTAAGCTTTTTCTGACCCATTATTCTCTAAGTTAAAAAAAAAGTGTTTTTAA
Organism: Kryptolebias brasiliensis; assembly: GCA_028566095.1. Lineage (NCBI taxonomy): Eukaryota > Metazoa > Chordata > Actinopteri > Cyprinodontiformes > Rivulidae > Kryptolebias > Kryptolebias brasiliensis. The sequence continues at coordinate 12,237,335 of JAOXNZ010000021.1, read as the reverse complement.
AGGAACCTTTGAATCTTTAAAACTACTTTTTCTAATTTTCCGTGATGGCTTTGACCTGTTCAGGGCTGCGAGGGGCTTCTAAATAAAATGTAAAATCTCCAATTAACCTTACATGCATGCTTTTTGGCTGTGAGAGGAAAAAAATGAGATTATCTGGACAGAACCCACACGTGTTCAGGGAAAACATGCAAACTCCCCACAGAAATGGCTCTGCCAAGATTTGAACCTGCAGCTTTGTTGCTGTGAGGAAACAGTCCTAACCACCTGCTCCAACAGGTGTAATGAAGCACTGTTTAATATTTCTCTTCCAGAACTAGAGGTGGAGCTTTGTGTCAAGTCACACTAAGAGAAAAACTCTGTCACATGTAGGTTGGCGTTTAATCTGAATTAAACTCTCATCTGTTCATATTGCACGGTTCACTATGGTAGTACTTTGGGATGTCTGTAAACTTCTGCAGCGTTGATCCATGTGCTAACATTAGTTCTGACATGTGTCCTTCAAGCTAGCAGCGCTCCATTTAAGGGTCCAAATCATTAAACATTCACAGCAGCTTGCACCCCTGGCAAGCAGGTATGTTTGGTTATGCGCTGCATATATTGTCCTTTAAACCCACCACCTTTCTGTGGAGAGGTGGTGAATAATTAATATCTCACCTGCGGTAGACAGCTGTTTGAAATACCTCAGTTTGGAGAAAAAAAAAATTTCTGACTGGATTGATGAGTGAACAACTAGTCTGTTAGAGGGTAAGACCATTCAGGAAAACTTCAGGTCAGTCTGCAAGGACTACAACTCTGTCCCAGTGCTTATAGGACACCTGGACACTTACAGTTTATTTAAATCGCAGGTAAAAAAATGTCTGAACAGAACTCAGGTCTGTCAGCACTGAGTCACGTTGCCATCTGTAACCATCCGTCTGGGTTTTATTAGTATTTAGGGACCTGGACCTGGTTCTTCTAAATGTACTCATAGGTGCTTTTCCGTTATGTAACTGTAGTATTTCATTAAAGTACACTGTCCTTGATAAATAAGCAGGGAAACAAAACAAAGTGGATCAGTGGCGTCTTAAAATTACTTCAATTCAAAAAAATTTGAAGCGTTTCATGCAAACATTATTTTATAAATCTTCATACTGCAATACATTACACATAAGAATTTACATTATCCAGGCAGAAATGTGAGTTGCATCAGAACTGCTACAGCTAGCTGCTGCCGTCACTGTGTAATGTGAAATTGACGGAAATGTAAACGTTTCTAAAATAGCATTGGCACAAACCATAAATAGACTAGAGTTATTTTAAGATGGCAGCAGTCTATTTTGGTCTCAAACTAGCCTTAAGCTCATCATTTCAGTCAGAATTAAACTGTCCCATAAACAACTTTTATAACATTTTTCATCAAAATGGTGAAAAGGATCATTATTTTATCTTTTTTTTTTTTTTTTGGTGCACAGAATGGTCCCACATATCCTGATGCAGAAATAACTCTCTCCTGTTGATATTGATGTCAATGTCTGCTTCAACAACTTTCACATAAAACAGAATAACTACAATATCTGAAATTAAAAGTTTAACGTTGTACTGGCCAACTATTCCTCCATTTCTACTTATACAAACACAGCACAAGAATATCAGATACATAGATTGGGCACCCATGATGCCTGAGGCTGACTGTATTTGTAGTATTTTCACATTTTCTTGTTTTCTTTCTTTCTTTTCAATCCTCACATTTTAATTTAGACTTTTATAGAGAAGCTTAAATTTAGAAGTGGCACTTTTAAACACCAATGTCATAGTTGATTAGAATTTTAATTATAACCTTCTCCTCAACATAACTTCCAGTTTGAAAAGTAAACCGCACAATTCTGAAACTCGACAAATGCATCCAGAATTTCATCTAAGCAAGTGAAATCCTGGTCCGTCTTCACTTGTCATCAGTCATTCTCGCAAACACTGTCACCAAATGTTGGGGGGGGGGGTAATTATAGGTTTCATTTGAACTCACTCCGGTTCCCTTCCACATGTTGCCTGTCTGTTCAGAAATTGATTTTGGCATGTAAATGATGAAGTTTTAAGCGCAGCTGGAATTTCTGCCTGCAGACATTAATAGGATTTTAATCCCTCGTGATCCAGAAGACAGTTTTTAGATCCTCTCCTGGCTACACCTCAGGGGTGAATAAGGATGAGGAACAACCTGTCGATTAAAAAAAGAAACTCCTATCATTAGGAAACAACATTACTTCACTTGTGCTTTAGATGGTTCCTCGTCTTTAGACTGATGCTGTTTTATTGTTTTCAGTAAATACATTATTTTCTTCTGAACACTCAGGACACCATTTTTGCAGCAAAACAAACGTATAAAATGCAGCTCCTCCCTGTGGCCATGTCAGTTGCCAAAACTGATCAAAACCTAAGAGAAATATCAATGATTCAGAATTTTAAAGTCTTCCTGTCGGCACAAACCCTGCAACAGGTTCTGCATAAATTATGACCAACTTTCTGTCTTGGTTGGAATAACTTTCTTACGGTCTGTGCTCCTTTAACCTCTCTTCGTGCTGCATGCAACCAAATGTTTTAATAGAGTTTGTAGAGATGGTTGGCATAAAATAACACCCACTGGCTGTGAACGCCACAGTGATATAGCATTCTTTTTGTCCTCTCAGCCTCTCCCTCACTCTTCTCTGCATCAACATCAGATATTCTTTTATAGAGCTCTCAGAGGGCCACAGGGAGGGAGGCTGCGCACTGAGCACTGACCCACACTGAGTGCACACAAGCTCTCCTCTCTACCCTGCTCTAATTCCTAATTTTACCCACAGTTTTTACACATAAACACACACCAACACACACCCCCACCCACACACACACACACACTGGAGCAGCTCAAAGCATTCACACTCTCTGCCTGTTAGAGATTTTTTCTTCACCACAGTATTCGTCACTCAACAAACCACCATTCCGCTTCTCTTTGTCTGCCTCACCTGTTTGAACCGCAGAATGCGAGTCTCTTTTTGTTGTTCGTTTTTCTGTGTGAACACGCACGGCGAGGCTGTTTATCATCTGTGTCGTCGAATATTATTGCACAAATGGAGCCCAAATCAATCAGTCTTTGACCACCTGCCAAATAAAACATCCTTCCTGATTCAGTTTTAAATTAAAGAATTCATGCCTAAGCACATAAGGGACATTTCTGATTTTATTTTATTTTTTGGAGAGTGCGCTTCTGTGGAGAAGTTATCAACACTTAATACTGGGGGTGTAATGGTACACCAAGTACATTGATATGAGGGTCACGGTTCGGTACAGGTTCAGTGCAACAGGAAAGAGAAAGAAATGCCAAATGTTTTCATTTTAAGTGGGCACAAACTTTACCCAAAGCAAAAAAACAAACCACCCGAGTTTGTGGGGAGGGTACAGCAGGTCATGTGTAGCAAGGTAAGATTTGCAACCGGTGACTTTAATATGAAAAGAAAAAGTCATATTTTACGGTCTTCCTCATCCAGTCTGAACTGTGATAAAACTGTATAAAACAAGGCATGCCGTAGCACTTTTCAAAGTGCTGATTACATGACACAGCTGTTTGCCGTACTGCACCTCTCGTCTTTTTCCGCTGCAGCCGTCTGCGATCACCGAGACCACAAAGCTGTTTCCACACATCTGATTGAAACCAAACAGGCAGGTCTTTAAGCTTCTCTGTGTTAGTTTTAACCAAGTTTGCGTTATTTGATGCAAGGGGCGTTATATAGTATTTTCCTCTGCTTTGTTTCTGTTATGCCAGTTGGCAAATTGTGGTTTAGTAAAATGTGCGCTCGCTTCTAGTTGGGAGCAGAGATCACCTGTGACTGATGTATTCGTCGTGTCGTTCAGTGGTTCTCAAAGTTGGTGTCGGGACGCCACGATGGGTGTCAAAACATCAAGTTTAGGGTTTCAAGTTGGTTTTTCAAAAAATCTATCTACAACAGGTAAGATATTAATTGCTCATAACCTTTCCACAGAGCACTGCTTAAAATCATCTGATTGAATCCTTTTAAAAAAATGAGAGTTATTTTTTTTCTTTTACTACTCCCTTTTGGTTGTGTTGGCCCACATCTTAAACTGCTTTTTAAGCTCTTCTCTAATTAAGCAATAAAAGCATACATACACCCTTGGGGGTGCTCCGGTTTTTAGTATAGGGTGTGTTTATATTTTCGTGTGTAAAGCTGCAACCTGATGAAGTGGCTCG
>JAOXNZ010000021.1:12189705-12201995 GCA_028566095.1 Kryptolebias brasiliensis | reverse complement strand
TTTTAGTACACACTGATATAGTATAATAATTATACTGTTAAGATTAAAATGATTTCATCCCTTCAAAAGAACAAACTTTCTCAGGTCCTCAGATAGATTATATAACAAAACACACCAAATGGTGGAGACAAAATCCTTCTGTGAAAGTGCAACCTTTCCTCTCCTGCATATTGATTTAAAGTGTTTCAGGGCTGCTGATAGAATCCAGGTCCTGTGAGGATTACAAACACAGCACCTGAGTGCAGAGAATTTTAAAGCTTGGAGCTGAAAGGAGGTGACCGTTCGTATCGACTGGGTCATGATGTGAGAGCAGTGGTCTGATGCTGGAGGGAAATGGTTGAACAGTTTGACTCCTCAAAAGCAGCGAGGAGAACACTCTGTGGGTAAATTACCCTAATGATTCAGCCAATGGAGCTGTAATTGGCAGCAGGCAGGGATGCATGGCTAAAGAGAGTAACTTTTCTTTGTTAAAGAAAATACTTCCACTAAAGGAAGAGATCCCAGTGACCGGAGCGCCGCTGCACACACAGCGGGGACATATCACACCCATGGGAAAGTGCTCGTTCTGCTCACCACACACATGGGGTCAAAGGGCAAAGAAAGTGAAAAAGAAGCAGTAGAGTCTGAGCTTTTTTTTATTTCAGGGATTTTGAATGTGACTATACAATGTAGGGTACTATTGTTATGTGTGACACTGGTTAATATTTTTATCATTTTCATTGTAAACTGATCTAATAACTGCAAATGTAAAAAGTTTTATGAGAATCTACCACATTTATTTGCATCTAAAGCTTCAGATTCACCTACTCGACCTATTAGATCGTAGCTGGATTGCAACAAATTTGGAAAACCTTCACTGTGAAGGGAATCACAAAATAGGCTTTTTATACTCACGGAATTGGTTCTTCTCTCCTATTTTTTGAATCCCAAAGACACTGTTCTGTGCCCTCACCACGCTCTATAGGATTATATGGTACTACACTATACATGATTTCCACATGTTACATTCATGTGGTTTTTCTGTAAAAGGATTGTCTCACACGGTGTCAGGAGGCAGCTATGTGCTAAAAGATCACGCCATGCTAGTATGACGCTACTGCCAAGAGTATCACGCCTGTGTTCCGATTAACTTGTCACAATCACAGTTGTAGGCTCGGGATGAGGCCAGCATAGTGAGTCCTGCTTCAAATTCTCAACGACCGTGTGTGGGGCCCCAAGTCATGGGTATGTTCCCACCATGCTGCCACTACAATGATAAACCACCACAACCATGCTACAGGAATTTTGTTCTTGCTTAAAACTCAACAACCTATCATGCCCTGTCATGGGTAATGGGTAGCTGCATTCTTAATACACATCTAAAGATCTTGCTGAGATCCTGCAACAACCATCCACGTTCTGGCTGACTATTTCCATCGTAGGAGGGTGGTCATCCAGTGTGAAGAAAATAGGAACATAGCTGTGAAAACTTTGATACGTTGGAGTTTTTATTTGTCCCTAAGCTGTTGGTTAGAAAGATAGAAGCTTGATATTAGTAGACCTGCCTGGCACAATCTTTGGCCAGGTGTTTGAGTAGCAAGTATAACTTTACTGTGGACAAAATTCTGATTAGTTCAAATGTCTGAATGTACTGGCTGCCGGTCTCTGTGTGTATCTGCACACACAGCAGGTAATAAACAATCTATTGCAACAACATTTTAAAGCATGCATATAACTAATATGCTAATGTGCAGAGATGTATAGTTAAATAGCTCTCAGACAATTACAATAATGTGGGTTTCGATTTTCTAGATTTCAATCAGTGGTTACTTATCACATTTCTACTCAGAGTACAATTAGGCGCTGTAGAGAAGAGCTTCTTCTCCTGATCCATCCACTTATATGCTGTTCTTCATGCATTTTCATAGGACCCCCAATCCATCCTGATTTTACTTCATTTTTTCAGAAGAAGGACCCCTACTAGTTAATCTAAAGTTTGCTCTATTTTAAAGCACACTCAGATGCCCATCATGAAGTCAGTGTTCTCATTATACCTAGTTCCACATTTCCCGTCACTGCAAACTGTGTCATTAACCAACAACATCACAGTTTTACAGACTCTGCCCTGGCTACTGGAGCCGTCCACAAAGGGAGAACTGAATATAGCACACGAGAAATGGCGCCACTTTTGGACATGCCAACCGAAGAGCCGAGCTGCCTCTGTGAGTGATGAGGAGACCGATGTGCCACTGTAGCAGCTCGTTACACCATCCTGAATTCACAGCAGGCATCATGCAACTTTTAGAACAATACCAAAGATTTGTGCCCTCAAGCAGCCACTGCAGGTGCAGACCTCAGCTTTGCCAAGAAAGTGGAGCAACATAAAGACTTAGGGACGCAATGAAGACAAAGGGGGAAGATGAAGCTGATCAGGAGAAAGTAATCAGAGTTCGCAACAATCAGCTACGAAATGAACCATTTAAGGCTTGATCTGATTTAACCTACCTATAATGACTCTGAACTCTGGGGGGTTAGGAAGCAGGTTCCCTGAAGGTTTGTTGGCAGATCTTGTGGACGTTGGAGGATGTAGTCTCTGTGGATTAGATTTTTTTTTTAGTGATCCTTCAGCAAATCCTGAGCAGCTGTGTGGTTACTCTAACAGAAATATTGGGATATTCCAGAAAGCTAACTAAAGCTAGCTGCTATTTGCACTTATTGTTAATTATGAAACTGAATGTAAATAATTTTGTAATGCTACATTCATAGCAATAGATAGATAGATGTACTTTAATAATCCCAGCCTGGGATTTTTTTTTGTTGTAGCAACAGTCAAAAATGTAAAACAAACTGAAAGGATGGTAATCAAGACAGTACCACAAACTCAAAACTATAAATCAAAACTGTGCAAAAAAGAGAATTTTAAATGTGCAAAAAACAGAAGCATTAATTACAATCAGAGGTGACATATTTGTTGTACAGTGAGATGGCCTGTGACAGGAAAGATATCCTGTACTGCCTGCTGACAGTGGAGCTGTAGCAGTCTGTTTGAATATGTGCTTTGTTGTCTGTTCAGAGTGCAGTGAAAAGGAAGTCCTGCATTGTCTTTTATGGACAGCAGTTTGTTCTAATTTTATTTCTCCACCACCACTTCAAACTGGTCCAGTCTGCAGCCGATGATGGAGCCAACCTTCTTTATAAGTTTATTCAGTTTGTTGCTCCAACGCTGCTCCCCCAGCAAACCAATTAAAAGGTTTTATGAAACAGCTTTTCCATAAACAACTATGATGTTTGAGATTGGACTTGTTTGAGCACAATCAACAATCCACTACTGACCTGGCCCCACTTATCAAAATACAGCTCTCTCCAGTCGGAGGCTGTCTTCAACAGGTACAATACTAACCGTTCATAACCTTTACATAGAATAGAACCCCACTTCAAAGCATCTGAGCTACTCCTTTAGAATTTCACAAAACTTTGAAAAAGTTTGAATCAAAATCTGAAATAATTCAAATGTCACCTTTTCATTTTGACCAGATATTTTCTTTGCTAAAACGATTCTTATTGCAGCCAGACCACCTGCTTTCCTCCATGGAGACGCAGCTGTCTTGTATAAACTGAGATAATGAAGTAAACATATTGGAGTCTGGTTGAAATTACAAATCTGTTTACTGACTAGTATATATATATATCAACATTTTTTATTTTTATCATATTAAACTGTATAATTATTCTGTATTTTTTTCTCTCAGGTAAAAAAAGGCTGTCTATCTTCATGATTTTATATCCCTTTTCTAAGACTTTATTAGATTTAGTTTTATTGCCAGTGTTGTTATATGGTGCTGTAACTATGATCTCCTACTTGTTCTCCTGTGTCAGACGTCATGCGCCTGTGGCATTTTGACATAACTACTTCACACCACACTCTCCCCCTCACATGTTCTTATAACAGAGTCCCTGCCACACTTCAACAAAGGTACTGCTCCTGTAGCCTGCAGAAACATGGAAAAAGTCAAGTTCATCCAAGCGCAGTGTTTGACACGAAGACAAAGGTGGTTCAGTCTGTCCTTGGAGGCCATATTCTCTCCCCCATCAGCAGGATGGTTGTTTAGATGCTTTGTTGGAGAAAGGGTGGATATGATTTAAGACTGCAGCGTGTATGGTCAGAGGGACTCATTTATCACTTCTGGAGTTTTGCTCGGGAGGAAATAAAAAAGGTGTGATACAAAAAGAATATAAAACAGAAAGAAAAGAGGAAATTTCTGGAGGTGGTTTGGACTTATCAACCTGTTTTACCATCAGCAGAGCCACAGCTAAGGCTCAGTTCCAGCAGAAGAAGTCACTGAAGCAGTTGTTAAGTTATTTTTACAGTTGTTCGGGGGTTTGAGAGGAAAGAATTTGAGAAGCACAGTAGATGGAAGCAGTGACATGATTCAACACTGTTATTAGGGATTTGTGTGGGTGTGCATATATAGCTTCTGTTCGCTGCACATCAGCTCTCTGGCTTACATTTAGAATGGTGGCTATCATTTTAGCTGAAATTTTTTTTGCCCAAGCCTGTGCATGTGTTCATGAGCAGAAGGAGGTTGGAGGTAATTTCAGACACCTGAGTCAAATCGATACATGTTTAAGTACAAGAGGAGAAATCAATGTCTTAATTTGTCTGTAAATAGAGAGAATGGAGGAGGAGCATGTAAGGCTTTCTCTGCAATCAACAATGAGAGCTCCTGGTGTGTGTTTGTGTGTGTGAAACCCTGTGCATGTGATTGTCCATGGCTTTTCTTTTTATTGAATAGGCAGTTTGAGTTTAAATGACCAGGACATGAGACCTGTCTTTCGCTGTCGGGAGGATCAGAACCTTGATGCAGCATTTACTTCAAACATCAATGTCCACACACAAACATCAAGGTCCACATACAAAACACACACACACACCCCCTCCAGCAAAACTCATTACCTGGATACCGATGGTACCCCTGCATAATGTAACTTTTTTACAGTGTTTTTAAGTTTAATTTTCAATTCAGTGCATAATCTTTCATTCATGATCCCCACTGTCTTATTTTTGTGGGGCTTTGAAGCAGCTCTTCGCTCAGTCCCACGGGCCCCTCGGCCCGGGTTCCTTCTGCAACTGTTTGTAATGTAGTCATCATCACAGCTTTTTAATTGCCTCTGTGTACAGTGTTTGTGTGGGAGTGCAGGCCGCATGACTCTACTGTGTATTGATGATTGTGTGTGTTCATATGGGATTTTTGTTTGAAGAAACTTTTTTATGGCCGTTCACTCGTTATAGTCACCTGCCATAGTGTTGTTAATTCATCTTTATCTGGATTATCTTTTAGATTTGTAATTGTATCCTAGTTTTTTGGTAAAATGTAGATCATGTTCATTTGGGAAACTGCTCTTTTCTAATGTTTGTGTGGTTGCATTTTGCATCAGCTGGGATCGTTCCTTTCTTAACATTATCAGGTTGAACATTTTGATATTATTGTGTGTTTTTTGCAGGTTTGTGTACCAATGTTTAGCAAAAGTGCTACAGCTAGATCCTTTCTATTTGTGCCTGCAAATAACCATTACAGCAGCCAAGCCTACAGCCACTGAGGTGACTTCTACAACAGGTGACATATTATTTGTTAATCTAAATTATTGTTGCATTTTAACCAAGCCTTTGGAAAATAACCCCAAAATGCTGTTATTATTAAATGCCTTTATAAAGTACTTTAAAAAATGTGACCAGTTTCCTTCACTTCCTGCTCACAATGTTGACATGGCTGTTTCACAGCCACCTGCTCTTTTATCATAATGCTTTTTTAGTTTGCTTGTTTCATACTAATGGTTATTGCACTTTTTATTGACTGACATGTTTGGCCTCTGGTGCTTTATTGCAGCTAAAATTAAATTTGAGACAAGCTTTAGATGTGCTGTGGCAACCTTAATGGAGAACGCCTGTTTATCAAGTTGCCGGTCAACGATCTAATTTCCTTTTTGCCATCATTAAAATTCTAACCCCATATGTAATTTTTAAGGGGTTTTTCCAGTAATAAATATTATTCATTGTGACTAGTTTTAGCTGAAGTCTTTGGACTTTTGTCAGTGTCTATTGTTGGATCACTCTCAGACTGATTGTCACGGACTATTATCTTGAATTTGTAGATAATTAAAAGTGAAATGAACCCATTGAACTCACAAGCAGCAGGTGTTGAAGGGAGACAGGAGATGTCTGTGTGGACGTGAGGGTCGTTTAATCAGAACTAGCAACTTCTCTGCCTTGATAAAGTGTGTTTTATTCACACACACTTGCACTGATGAAATAAAATCTTCATTGTTTGTTTTGTTTTTGTCAGTCAGTGAAACAGTTTCTTTTTATGTTTGCCCTTTTACTCATTATTATAATGGTCATGGAGACTGCAAATCTTGTCATACATCATTTGGCAGTATAAATAATGGAGTGTATAATAACTTAATCACAATTGCATGGTAGGGCAGTTAATTGCTCTTGTTTATTAATTCAAAAGCATTCATTTAAATAATTTAATTGCACAGACAATCAATTAAAATGTTAAGAGAACACAGCCCAGAATCCAGCTAATTACTGCTAACAAATGATGCACATTTCATCCCTCCCTCAAAAAAACAAACAAAATAACTACATGGCTGACATTTTTATGTTGACAAAAGAATTTCCCAGCAACCTTGTTATATTTATCATACATTTGTCTACATTTTCTCAGCAGGTGGCTCCATAAATCTGAACTAATGACTGACAAAAATGGTGAAACAGCAGGATGGGGGGAGCGTACAGCAGGAAAAAAATAAAGGACCGAGAGGCCATAGCGTTCAACCTCCTTGTCCTTGTGCGGAAATTTAATGGAGTCATAAATACATGAAGATGTCCTCTGATTCACAATTGTGGCGGCGCACTGCTTCAGGGTTGTCATACATCCATGCAAACAGACAGGCCAGGTAGACTGGAGCAGAGATCTATGAGGAAGCAAGGCGGGGCAACAGTATCTCAATGAGAATGGCTGATGGGTTCTTCACTGTATTGTGAAGAGCTGAATATAATCTCTAGACATGTTAATTTAAATGTACATCTTTATGTACAGTATGTAGGTGTACAGTGACCTGTACAACGAATCCAACCAAATGTGGATAAATTTACTCTGAATATCACCCTTTTAGTTCCACATTTAAAATCTTGTAGAAAAAAAGCTGCCATAATGAGAGCATCTAAGGATCAGGTTGTTTCTTCTAACCTCTGAGTTTTCTCTATAACCTCCTGCGCTTACTGACAAACAGTCAGAAAATAATGGAGAGCAAGCTGAAGATTCACAACATCGACTCGAGCTGCACGCAGTGAGAATACTCATTCGTGAAAATTATATTAGGCATTTAAATTTAATGTCTTGACATAAAAAATGGTGTATGAAAAGTTGAATATTTACTTTTCTCCTCTTTCAAAATTTAGACCTTTATTTAACAAGCATGGGAGACTTTTACAGCACAAATGGACACAAATGCAGGCACAACATGAAGGCAATAATTATTATAACGGCAAGCATTGCAAGCTAAAAAGGCATTGGATTATTAAATTATTGCAGTAATCCACTTAAACACATGGTAGTTGTACATAATCAGAACAATTACATCCAAATGTTTTGTTTTAAAATGTTTAATACTTGCTTAAATGCATTCAGTTTTCCCAAACTCAGTATGAGCTTTTAGTATTGTTAAAAAACAAATGTTCAACAAAACAACTTCCACTTCCTTTATTTAGTTTTGAGGTTGTAGCTTTCTAGAAAAGAAAAGCTTTTTAGTTGAAATTATTGGAGTCTATGGAAGGACAAAGACCAACAATAATGATAATAGGGATTAGAGAGTTGAATTAGTCTTCCAGAGTAGACTATCATGTAGGCGCTGCAAAGAGACATGCCTATAGTGGTCAAGTAATTTTTAGGCACAAAAATATATATTCTACTGAACATCATTAAATCATAAGAAAAACTACGTTGTGAACTTGCAGTGGTTTGTTAAGAGTCTGGGTATGTTAACTTCTGTAACAATATTGTTACAACAAAAATAAAAAAAATCTGTAACAGCCGTTTATAAATTACTTTATAAAGTCTGGTGGTGGCTGAAGGATGAACTTACACAGAAACAAAAGTTACATTTTTAAAAGAATAAATAAAAAATAACTCATTCTTGTAGATGCTAACAAAAATGTGAGCACCGGCATGTCGTTTTTGAGAAAGACACTTGCTTATCTAGCCTTTAGCCTAGCCTGGATGAAGACTTTTGCCTCCTTCCTCATACTCTGCGCTCGCTGACTGAAGCCACGACTGATAAGGTATTAATAACTCTTTGACAGAACATCACTTCAAAAACAGCCAGACTATCTCTTTAGGATGTTTGGGAAAGTTTCGAGCATTTCATAAGAGTGCTGCTCCGGTTGAAGCAGTGTTCGCTCTCCCATGTGTGATTACTAATAACAAGCATGAAAATACTTGCTGGGTCTTTGCCAAGCTGCGGCAGACGTCTGGAGCCAGCTGCCGTTGCGCAGGATATGACTGCTTAGGTTGACAGATGGGCTCTGTCCCTCCATCTTTACTTCTCTTTGATCTTTGCTGTCTGCGGCTGTCAGTCTGCTCCACCTCCAGCTGTTGCCGGCAGGGTGAATGCCAGACGATCGAGTTGGTTGCGAAGATGCCAGCTGCCGGAATGTCCGTAAGAAAGTGTCCCGAAAGCTCGTGTCTGTGTGTCTCGTGTTTGTGCACGTGTCTGTGTGCGGGCGTTCTTTTGTCTTTCTGTTAGCAAAATATCTCTTGAACAACTGGATGCATTTTAATGAAACGCTCAGAAAGTTATCAGTGGATGAACAGCTTCAACTGTCTAACTCTGGGAGTCATCAGTCACAGCCAATCAACCTTAGCAAACACAAAAATGGATATAGCTATGGAGCTAAAGCTTGGTGTGGTAGTAGCTGAGAGTCCTCCTCAGTACATAATTTGAGCACTACCAGATCACACTAGATCCTCATTTAAAACTTTGGCATGCATTTTGGCAAGCACTAGTCTTCCTCCAAAGAATGGTAGTGTTTTAATTTAGCTTTTGAAATGCTCTATAAACCAATGACCTTTAGCTGTAACACACACTGAATCCTTAATTTCCACAAAGGCTCTTTAGAAATGAGCAGATTATGCAACAAAAACAACCCTTTTGTGTTAAAAGGTTATGCAACAGTTTGCAAAACATCAGAACTGTTGTCTGACAGTATGAGGGTCTTAGTTTTAATCTTGGTTGTGGAAATGTTGAGCTACTATAATGTCAAAATCGCAACGACATGATTTAGTATTAAGCTTCTTATCCATGCTGTTGTGTCACAATGTACGCAGGTAATCAAGCAGAAAAAAAGGAATCATCTAGAAAAACTACAATCATTGTTTACACCACTATTTTGCTTTTGACTTTAAACGAAATAAAGAAAAGAACCTAACATTACCAGAAGATAAGCTAGCTGCTCGCTCCAGCTGATGGAAAGCTACTGAAAGCAAAATCAGAACGGTACGGTTCGTGACAAGTCTTTGCTTGTTTATTTAATGTTGCTTCTCTAGGTTCCTGACAGATGCGTTAAAAACACATGACAGTCTGAGGCAGCAGGGACTCCCCATCCGAGGCTGAATGATGTAACAGGGTCATCCATAGCACCAACATGCTCTCTGGTATAACACATACACACAGATGTTGAGTTTGAAAAATCTGCAGCTGATGTTAGGATTTGCTTCAAAACTCTTGAGCCAGTTTGCGCATCCAATACAGAGTAACTAAAATCAAATGGATGCGAAGAAAGTGAGAATGCAAAACTAGAAAACTTTGAATGAAATGTTCAAAAGTGCCCTGAAATTCCAACATTAGCAATGGTGCTTCAATCGGCATCCTTAATAATGGAGTATAGTGTCAGGGCAGGGGTGTAGGTGCTGATAAGTCTGCCTGGATCTTTAATTTGACTTGTTTTGCCACTTTGTTTCCCCCATCATGTTTGTGTTTTCAGTTGGCATTTTTCTGTCTTCGTTATCTTGGATTCTCCTTTTCTTTCTTTTCTCTCGGCTAATCCTTGTGTACCTCTGAGACTCCACTCCCCGCCTTTCTTCAGTTCAGGCTTAAGGCAGCCATAATGCACAAAAATCTGTTGTCTTGACTTACACACATATGAAAAGAAGAAAAGGGGGGGGGAGTCGATTCGGTGGAGCAAAAACAGGTTTTTCATAACCTTTTATTGACAAAGGAAACATCTTAGTGGATCGAAACATAACAAGCAAACACAAAACAACTAATGAGCTGCTTGTGTGATTTTTAATGAAACAGACCTTTAAATTTGTAGAACTAGATATTGACACTGACCAGCGGGAACAAACAGAGCCTTTGAGCAGAGTACTGGTGGAACTGATTTGATTGGCCTTTGGCTCCCAGCAGCCTCGTACCTGCCAGAGGTCAATGAATCACTGACCTCTGGAGGCTCGGAGACTTTGGGCTCTTACAGAAATCTCTCGTGAGCTGCGATCTACCAGAACCCTCCGAGAGATAAATGCTTTCAAAGCTGTGACCTGTCCCCTCTGACATCCCTGCTGATACCTTATGCTGTCACGAATGCGCTCATGAATATGCAACACCGGCTTTCTCTTTGTCCTGACGGAGAGAGGGATGCGTTCCACCGGCTGTTCTTTACTGCAGACTGAAAAAAAAGAGTGCCATATGCTTTGAAATGTCAGTTCCCATCTTTATTTTTTTCTTTTCTTTTTTTAAAAAACCTGGGTCTTTAACAGTGTCAGTCTAAACTTTTTGAAAACCACTGCTGCTCATGCAAGATCATCTCAGTGCTTCTGCTTTACTCCGTGAGGCACTCGGGAGATAAAAGCCACATTTACTAAACTCTTCATTCTTGCCAAACATCATACACTCATCTGTGTCATATTCCTATAAATGCCTTAGATTGTTATAAAACTCTCTTTCCCTCTTTTCAAATGGCTTAGTTTTATTCATTAAATGGGACAAAATGAGTTAAAAGTGTAAAAATTACAGACCTAACATTTCTTGAAGGAATGCTTATCAATCGCCTCCTTTCAAGTTTTAAACTAAAATAATCTTATATTGGGATATGACAGAATTATAGCCACTTTTATCAAATCCTGAAAACAATGTTGTGCTCAGTCTCAAGGGATATTTCAAGATGTCGCGTGGTCCATTAGTATTTATAGTCAGCTACTACCACGCTAAAGATTAGCTCAATATCTGTCAAGCTGACTGAGGTAAAGCCATTTTATTTTGTTTGATAAGACAACTGGCTGTGGCAGCCATCTTGAATTGGGTTGACTCCAAAGTTGAATCAGTTGTAGACGTACATCCAACAATTACTTTCTGAAAGTTTCAATAAAATCTGTCTGCTGGTTCATGAGATTTTTTTGCTAAAAGACAGAAAAAAAACACACACAGAGGCAGCAATATTATCCCCCACAGCTGAGAGAGGATATTTTATGATGGTTTGACAGTTTTTTAGACAAATTTAATGCTTAACTCTGCTTTTCTGTAATTTAGGGTGTCAATTATTTTGAATGTATATTATTAACTATTCAAAGTGGTTTCAGCAGCTGGAACTAAATCGTGTAAAACTTTAAAGAAGCTTTTTACTATAAATGTTTCATGACGAATATGAATATACCTGTTTCAAATTTATTAAATTCAACAAATCTGTTGAAACTTGACGAATTTCTTTGTGAAGAAGAAAACGCCCTCTGGCCAGCTTCTGGTTGAACGTTTGTAGACAGATTAGAATAGTTTAACCCTTTTTCATGTCTCCTATCCCCTTCTGTTCTCTTCTTTGATTTTCTGTTTTGCTTTGCTGTTTTCTGCATCCAACAAAGTATTTAGATTTTCTCCCTTTTCTCTGATTTGCTTTTCTTTTTTAGCCTCGTTCTCCTATTACTTCCCTTCCTTATGATCTTCAATTAAACACTGAATAAAAATGTAGGAATTTTTATTAACTGTTTGGTCAATACAAGTTAAAATTATTCAGATCTTCCTATTTTATGCTGTGTTTCCTCCTTTTTTTGTGTCTGGAATCAAGATTTTAAGACTGAAACAAACTTGAATAAAAATATTTTGAATTGAATAATTTTGGTAATTAATAAAAAGTTGTTGCAGTAAACTGACCTATCCTGCCAATGGTCATAGCAAAATGAAGCAACTTCACATAGGTGTAGTTTTTAAATATTCATTAGAAAATATTTTGCATGACACAATTTCTATTGTTTTCCCTGCAG
>JAOXNZ010000021.1:12178890-12189605 GCA_028566095.1 Kryptolebias brasiliensis | reverse complement strand
CTATTGTTTTCCCTGCAGTTAACAAACACAATAAACACCTACTTTCAAAAATCCCATTATGTATTTCGTTTCCAAATTGCTCTGACATTTCAAAACACTAAAGTGTTGATTGATAGAATATATTCCATACACTAAAGATATTTTTGTTCATTGTTTGAATCATTTAGAAAACCCCGGTGAGACTCTGACGCTGATTAATCTAAAAAAGACAAAACCCACAGGCAGTTTCACACACCGCCTGTCAGCCTCTTTAAAGTGTGTGTTTGTGTGTGTGTGTTGCTCCTGTTTGCAGGTACGTTATTTTTCCTCATCACAGTTAAGTGTGACACAAGACAAGCTCGTAGTCTGTCATTCCCCAACTCCTTGAGGCCAGGTCAGACACCGGCCGACGAAGGTGCAGATGATGAAAGAGGACGAAAAATAAACTGAAGGGAAAATGCTCAGAGACCAGTCAGACCCCCAGCGAGTGTTGATATATTAGCCTAACCTTCACACTCTCTGTCTCTCTGCTTTGCTCTCATTATTCTGCTCGGACCGGTGCTCTAAGAAGTAATATGGTTAGTTAAGTTTTGCACAATAATTTGAATCCATCTGTTGATTAAAAAAGGCCACTTGATTAGATTACCAATTTCATAAACGCACATCTTTGTAGGACTGTGAAACAATTTGTGTGCAAGAACCAGACACTTTCAAGCACTCTTAATTTAAATGGTTAGTTGAAATCTATCAAAGTAAGGTTCTGTGAAAAGGTTATGAGCAATTAATATCTTACCTGCTGTAGATGCCTCTTTGAACGACCTCAGTTGGAGAAATTGAGCTTAATTCTGACTGGCTAGTCCATAGGTAAGTTTGCTATGCCACCTAAAGCAAGCAGGTTATGGGGCTGTGTTAATCAGGCAGAATATATTTAAAAACAAAAAAATCCATCAATGTAAAATTGTATTCTATTTGCTCAAAACAAGACAGCTTAATGACCGAAACGTACGCAATAACTGATGAGTATTACAAATAGAGCATGTACAACGCTGTCCAGTATTATGAAATTTAAGAGGAATGAAACATAAAAGCCTACAATCTCAACATTAATGCAAAACACCTTAAAGGGAATACTGAGGTTTCAGTTTAATCACTATAACACAGTATAACACAGTCGAACCTGAAACACACAACCATAATATTATCCAGGGCTCTTGGGAAATGAAAGCTGACTGGGAACACCAAGATAGATACTGCAAATTAATCACCAGTTAATATATATACACACACACACACACACACGCACACACACAGACAGACAATCCCACTCACTGGGTTCTACTCATAAAAAGACACGCTTCAGGAACACTGGAAACTGAAAAACAACAACAACCGAGCAAGAAGTTTTCCCACAGGCCCAGCAAGCACAACTCATCAAGAAAAAACATTCTAAGACAAAGTCACAAAGGAACTAAAGTAATATTATAACTTAAGAGCTGCAGTAACAAAACTATTGTGCCTCCAGAATGACCATTGCTCCCTGTCACACTCAAAGAAGTGTTGGGGAGAGGTGGGGGGGGCTGATGGAAGAGACCAACATTTAACTTTCAGTCCAGTATTATAGGTAGGATCTGGTGACATATCACATCCGTTTGTGCTAGTGAATGGAAAATGGGAAAACCAACAACCATTAAAGAGTATGAAGCTTTATTGCGTTTTAAAAAAGGGAGACGATCTTATACAAACCGATTTGTAGGTCAACAGTTTCTAAAAGAACAACAAATTGCTGCATGCACATCTGCTCAAAACTGGTCCCCTGAAACAAAAAGCAACAGTTTGCTTTAATTTATAAATCACATACAGCCAATATGACACTGTAATTACATGAACAAGTCATTTACTTTAGCTCTGTCCACACCAACACAGAGTTATTGCTAAATGATCATTTTCTGCACTTCTCCTCCACATCTAAATGACATTTTGGTCAGAAAAACTCCTTTTTTGTGTCTCCATGTACACTTCAAACCTTTCCAGACAGGATGATGTAGCACCTTGTTTTGCACATGCCCACTGTTACTTTGTATGGAAGAAACCACAACAACAATGGAGTCATTTTTACTGGGTTTTTTTTACAGGTCTCGCTGGCTTTGTCCTGACTCTTGCCAATGAACTTTGATTGTTTGCTGAAACGGTGAACGGTTGGGAGGAAATGGTGAAAGATGTCAAAGAAAAAGCGAGCTGCAGTAGGTTTGGAAAAATGTTTAGCCATGTTCAAAGTGTTCTTCCTTTGTATTTTCATGAGTTAGTAATGTGGATGTTATCACTACTATTTGGCATAGCATTGGTATTTCAGCAGTTTTGTTAAAAATTATGCTTATTAGCTGGATGGACAGAGAGAAACATATCCTAAAAAATAGCCAAAGCAGTGAAACTGAGGCCTTAACAGGGTTCAGTTTAGATTTTTTTTATATCCTGTGTGAAAATCTGTTGAGGTTTAAAGTCGTAAGGAAAATTCTTACAGGATCACAAACTTCAAAGCGCTTCACCACATTATTATGTGTGTTCACATTTTGGCTTCGCAAGGGTTTGGTGGATCCAGTAGGAGAGAAGGAAGACAGACAGGTTATGAGACGGACACGAAAAGATAAACAACAAGGTGAGAATGCAGGCAAACAAAAATAACTTATTTTTTTCTGTTACATAATCAGTCTTCCTGTCATTCCATCAATAGATTTCACATCTCTCCTGTTTATTTATATGTTTTCCTGTCATGGATTCAGGCTGATTTTGGCTTAGAGGGAGGAATTACAGGGACTGAATGTAAGCAAATAACACAAAAACACAGCCAAAAAGACACACTTTTGCACATGCACGCAGACACACAAACACACTCACTCACACTACATGAATAAGATATTAGGTGATTGCTGCTGAGTGATTACTCCAGGAAGTCTTCACTCTTCTGGAAGTGAAGTGTATTGCTTGACTTTAATTAACAAAAAGCTGATAAGGTGTTATTAAATAGCTAAGTGTGTAGATGTGTGTGTGTGTGAGTGTGCTGTCGGATAATAAATTCCTGTCATTTATCTAGTGATATTTATCTAATGGAGATCAGACATTTAGCCTAAAGGACTTAAACAAATTCATTCTGTTTAAAAGGTTTGAACATTTAATGCACATGGTTCTCTTCTTACATGTTCATGCTTTACACTGTCATCAATTCTGCATCATATCATTATTTATACATAGAATTCTGTCTTTATGCAGCAGCAGGCTGTAGCACTTCCAGTCAGGCCGGAGCATCATAAGCTTTCTGCCAAAATAACAGTTTAATATGAAACTGTCAGTGGTATAAAGACAAATTAGTGATGATACATTAGATGATGATAAATTAGTGTTTGCATTAACACATAAACTCATTATTTGTGCTTTCCAAATTCCAGTTTTAGTTCAACTTAGAACAGTTTTAAACAAAACATGAGTAAGAAAAGTTGATTGTCAGGAAAAAAATGTGCTGTGTTCTGGGTATCATAATACATTTTTTTTCTTAATAAATCTTATTAAATTTTGTACTTTGTATTTGATGACACTAATAGTTTGTTTTTGTATCAGCTGCAGAGGTAATAGTTAAATTCTGAAACTTTTATAGGCAACTTTGGAAATATAAGAATAGTTTGACTCTGAAACGTCAGTAGAGTCTGAGATGATCTGGAAATGACGAACTGCAGAAACTTCCTTACCAAACTTAAACCTTTCAACTACGTAAGAACTGAGGGAGGATTCTGGGGGATTTGAGAGCGATGAACTCACCCAAGGGACTCAAGGAGTTCTGTGAGAGTTCTAAAGCCTACATCTGGACCGGGCTTGGACAGGTCCCAGATCTCAGACTGGTGACAGGTCTGTCTGTGAGCCAACTGAGACAGGGGTTGTTGTGGTGACCTGGAGTGGGGATTAGGGAGATGTCAGACTCTTACAAGGACAGAAAGGACAGCCAAGTGTCAGCAAGTGAAACCAGCTCTGTCAAGTTCCTTCCCATTTATTTTGTCTTATTGTGCATCGGTGTCTTTATCCAAACTTCAGCTCCTGGAATTCAGATTTCCTCCTCTGATTTGATGAGATGAACACATCTGAGTTTTCTATTTATCCTGCTCGGTGGGAGAAATCCAACAGCTCCAGTGAATTTTCTCAGCCAAACAAGCTGCGGTATTGTTGTGAAATGAATAAAAGAAAACATTTTCATAAATTATTTTATCTTCTCTCTTTTTGGGAGTTTGGAATTGACAGAAAGAGAACATCAATGAGCATTTTTGAAGCTGCGTGTTTGTTGATGTGTGCATCAGCTGTCTATGTTAGAATCTCATCTGTTTTTCTAGCAAGCAACACAAAGGCAGGGGATTCCTGTTAACGGCAATAAAAGTGATTAAAAAAGACAAGGGTGGTACAGAGGCACTTTGGAGCAGCTGCCAACCTCCCCAAAAGCTGTAATTACTTTTCCCTTCATCTTTCCCTTTCTCACCCTCTTCCAGAGTCTGATTACTTACCTAGGAGAAAATCTAATTGACACAGCAAATTGGCAAATACTCTGAGAACTTCAGCACCGAGCCAGTCGATCCTGACTAGATAATTGGGAGAAATATAGCTCTGCACCTTCCCAGGTCTTTGTGGGAGGGTTTAGAAGGGGATGTGGTATCTGTCTTTTCAGGCTGGTGATTAGAATCAAATAGAGTTCGTAATTACAGATTGGAGCACCAGTGGGAAGGCTAAAGACCAAGAGAAAAAACAAGGTGAGGCGTTATTAGAGAAGAGTTTTCTACTTTCTTTGTTAAAGTGCACATAGGGTTTATGTTGGAGCTGCTTTATAAAGTAGCTTTTGTTGTGTTTTGTTCTTTCTTGTTATCCTGGAAGCTGGGCTGGGGGGTAATGAGAGGTGGGAGGTTTTCTTTTAGTGATAAGGTCTGTCAATTTAACTTAAGGTTTTGCAGGTAGTTGACTTTTAAATCAACAGGAGTGTGTTTACTTGTTTGGACACATTTCATGATTGTTGATATCCTTTGATGAAGTTTTGTTAAAGTAAACTTTCAAGATTTCAAAGTGAGTTTGGTTTCATTATTAAAAGTTGAGACTGACTGGTTGGTCGGCTGATTTTTGCCATTTCTAAAAATCATCTGCCACACCTGAGCATAATAAACCAATTAAAAGACACATTTGTGGGCAGCATGTTGTTACAGTTGACTCAGAGCTTTGGTCAATGCACTTCTTGTCGGATGAGGCGGAGAAGGAGGCGGAGAAGGAGGCGGAGAAGGAGGCGAACCCAGACCGCAGACTCGTATTTGCGTTCAAAGAAAGCTAATTTATTAAAATAAAAGATAAACAAACCAAAAGCTGACGTGGCAGCAAAACCAGACTACTACAAAACAAACTCAGAAAACACAAGAAGCAAGACACGAGGGAAACCAGACAGCGCATGAAGCGAAAATGGACCAGCGAGTAAGTGGAGGAGAAGACCAGGCTTTAAAGACTGAGGGTAATTAGGAGACGTGGACACAGGTGGAATAATTACAGAAGCTAGAGGCAGGTGAAGATGGGCGTGGCAGGAAGACAAGAGCTAGACTGAGGAGAAGTGAATGATGACAGACAGAGGGACAGAGGCATAGAGAACAAAACCAAACATGAAGACAACAACAAGAGACAAACTCAAACCAAAAGAAACCAGAAACAGAAATGCTAAATACAAAAAGAAGCACACAGAAAACCCAAATCGTCACACTTCTCAAAACAATCGAGGTGCTTTTCCTTTTTTTCTTTTTGTTCATCTTTCAGAATTTGCTTTATCTTGTCACAAAAATACAACTTTGAAATGGAGGACCCAAATGCAGAAACAAGGCAGGACAATCTAAAACAGGAACTTTAATAACAGACAACACTGCTAGGCTGAGAATCCAGAGAACAATGAAACCAAAATAAAGGCAAAGAACACAAGAATCCTAAAACCACCAAGGGTAAAAACAAGGACCCTTTATACAAACACTGAAAATCAACAGGATAGTATTTAGGTGAACCTAAAAGGAAGTAAAACCAAGTGAAATGTACAAAAACAAGGGTTGTATAAAAAAAACAGGAAGTCACTAGAATAGAAAAGCTCAAACGGGAGAAATGCAATCAAGTTAGCAGCGTAGAAACAATACATCATATTTAAAAACTTTTAACTTGAGTTTTATAAAAATGTAAAGAATGTGTCATTGTTTTTAACCAATCTAAACAAAAGGGTTAAAATCAGATATATGATATATTTCTCTGTTCCACACTAACTGCTTTCTGCAGCGCCGTGTTGCCCAACTCCTGTTAACCTGCTGCAACAAATTAAATTGCATCAGGCAGTTTTTCAGCATCGAAGCTCACTTTGTGTGCCAACTGAATCAGATTGTCAATTAATTTGTTTGATGGAAAACCAGTGAGAGGGCCAAGTTCTGATTATAGCTGATTCACTTTGAT
The DNA here is from genome assembly GCA_028566095.1 of Kryptolebias brasiliensis. Taxonomy (NCBI): domain Eukaryota; kingdom Metazoa; phylum Chordata; class Actinopteri; order Cyprinodontiformes; family Rivulidae; genus Kryptolebias; species Kryptolebias brasiliensis. Next base: position 12,183,137 of record JAOXNZ010000021.1, on the reverse strand, counting down.
AAATAAATGCTGTGTTTATTCTGTTTCATGGGTTGAGAGGATTTCAGTGAATAAAATGACAAACAGTAATTTGTAAAATTAAATATATTTCAATAATTTATGAACATGATGGTGAATGTGTAAAGCAGTGGTCTTTAATTAGAATCCAGCGAGGTCCACCTAAAGAAATTGTTCTTTAGTAAAGGTCCGGAATATCTAGATTTAAATCTGTGAGCTGGCAGCTTCTCCCTGCAGAAAGAAATGGAGGGAAACTGCGGTCCAGACATGGGAATTACTGTAAATTATAGAAAAGCTGTGCCACCTAAAATGAATTTTGCACTATTATATATATAGTACTAAAAAAAATAATAGTTCTACTTAAATTTAACATATGATCTGGGTCCAGATAAGCCTTCATTTGGGTCCAGATCTGGACTGTAGTCCACCATTTGGGGACCCCTGGAGGAAAGGGACTTTGTCATTTTGTTTTAAGTTAAGGTTCAAGCGAGCCTCAAGCAGCACTGTTTTCTTATTGTAGTACAGATATTTGGGAATTTAACTTTGAACAGTCCTGTGGAATGTGAATATTTGCATTATTTAATATCTTCTCAAAACTAGAGTTTACTGTTCAGGGTCTCAGGGAGCTTGTGCCTATCTCCAGCGGTCATTTGGTGAAAGGTGAGGTACACTTCTGGACAGGTAGCCAGTCCATCACAAGGCCAACAGACAGACCAATGAGACAGACAACCATTCACGCTCACACCAATTTAGAGTAGCCATTTACCCCAACATACATGTATTTAGTCTGTGGTAGAAAACAAGAGTACCTGAAGAAAACCCATGCATGCACAGAAAGAACATGCAAACTCCACACAGAAAGGTTTTGTTTTGCACAATAAACAAATTGTGACTCTGTGGTGATTAGAGGGTCCACTCCTCACAGGTCTGTTGAATCACGATCCCACTATGCAGTTAGAAATTAAAATGCTGGAACGTGTCTATAAAAGGTACGCTGGCTTTGTTGCTCCAGGCATGGTACCTTGAACTGTACCTTCAAAGGTACTAACAAAAAGTACAGAAGTGTACCATAGTTCAAGGAATTAAGCAGTGAGAGAGGAGATTATCTTTGAAATGGAGGGAAAAGTGAAAGCTGGCTGGAAGAGGTGTCATCTTAAATCAGGGATGACCTATCAGAGTAATAATACTTAAAGTGGGCACAAGCTGCTCTCCCTGCTGGATCTGAGGAAGATTTCTATTGTTTTTTGACTTGTGTTTTTTTGGACAATGCACTGCTGAATGTTACTTATCTTAACTGCCATGACTATAAAGAAGCAAGTAGGAGTTTCATTGTACTTCTTAGACCATATATTTTACATAAGACATAATGACACGTGCATCTTAAATCATCTACCAAATGCACCAACTGATACACAGATTGAAATGGTGTGCCATTTCAAGCTTTCAAGGTATTCCGTTTACCAGGGTGTAACTGGTGTGGACTCATTAAGAGACGTGGACAGTTTGAGGACTACTGCTATACCTACATTTTAGGCTACTGGTGTAACTGATGAAGCAACTTTCATTAGGAAAACTACAATCAGTACCAACAAACATAAAAAAAGGATCATGTCATCCTGCTTTGTGGCCACATAATAAGTCCTGCTAGAGTACTTGACCTCTAGTTGCTCCCTCTTTCCTTGTTTCTGCACAGCAGAGCTTTAAGGGTGGGGTCAGCCTGGTTAATGCTGAGGTCCCATGCCCTCCCCTTCTGGTCTCTCCGTCGTGTGGCAGAGCACTCCTTAAGGCTGCCTGCCCAGCAGTGACCACGCTGACAGAGAGAGGGAGAGGAAGAGAGACACTGAAAAATAAGAGTAGGGACAGATGTGTGTGGGTGTCTGTGTGTGTGTGTGTGGGGGGGGGGGCAGACCGGGTTGGAGGGAGAGTGGCTTGAAATGTAAAAAAAAGGAGGCTGCAGCGAGAAAGAGAGAGAAAGAGAGAGAAAGCAGCGCATGAGGGACAGAAAGTGAAAATGAGATAGAGATGGAATAAGATGAGGGCAGAAAGAAAAGCTATAAAGAAAAGTGACAGAGAGAGAAATGTGTGATAAAATCTACAGAGACAAAGGACAAAAAAAAGGAGATGAAGAGAGGAGTGAAGCTGAGACGGACAGTGGCTGTGACTGCTGCAGCCCTAAAGGCCATCGCAGACCAGTCCTCCAAATGTCAGGACCCCCCAGGGATCCAGCCAGACCCCCTGGGACCTCCAGTAAAGCAGATAACTTTTGACATTGGAAAGCTGACTGAACACTTGTCAACACATAGATGCATACTTGCTTGTCTCATTTCAGAATGGAGACTCGTGTTGCCAAGTTGAATTTTTCTGCTCTGATCTGCATAGTTCACAACGTATTTACACTGTCTCCATATAGGAACAAGTTTCCTTCTAAAACTAATTCCCCAGGACTTGGAGGACTGTGACTCACCAGACTTAAACAGGCTCAAACTCGGATGATAGAGGGTGATACTAGAATGGCCTCATTCTTTCAGTCTCTTAATAATGCAGAGTTGAAATGAAAAACCGTCCAGTCAAGTGAGCTGTCAAGGAGCATGTGAAAGAAAAAGCAAGAAGAGAAAAGGGGAGAGATGCACGGTAGGGGACAGAAAAGCACAACAACAAAAGAAAATGTGAGCAAACTGCTGCCTCTCTGCTCAGAGACAAAAATTAGAGCCAAAGGGAGGAGGAGGGGAAAAAAGTAGGCAAGCAGGAAAGAGCAGTCTGATTAATTGAGACAGAGTCAACTGACCGCAAGTCATTAAGCTGCCACTGGGCTGAGCGCCAGTCACTATTCATTCTCCTCACCAGCAGTCTCAGCCCCTCCGCTCTGAGCCCTGGATCATCCCCGCGTCACCTCACTGCCACTTTCACACACTCACCAACACACGGGTGGAACTTCCTTTCAAACAGGACGCTGCTCCCAAAAAGAGCTTTTGTCTTCATTAAGGCATCTGCTTGGAGGGATGTCATTTAGGACGACTGCTCTTGAGTTTGAGATGACAGGTGGTGAATGTTTCCCCTCACAAAGACGAAAGCGACGGGTTTCTATGAGACTGAAGATATGTGAGGATGACAGTGTAGGCTTGTTTCTTGCATAGCTAATAGAACAACACTGGTTGGTTTGTGATATTTAGGTGTTTTAGAGTTTGAAACTTGCGTCTTTATGTAGACTATTAATGTCATTAGTGTTATAATTTATGTTACTACTGTTATCACTTACTTTTCTGTGTTCTATTAGCCACTAAGTTTTTAATGGTGGCCTTTCATGATGGTGGGGAATCATATTTGTCTGTGTCTGTGTGTTTGACTGTTTGTTTGCAAAAATATCACAAAAACAGTGAATGGATTTTAATAAAACTCACAGAAAATAATCACTGGATGCACATCTACAACTGATTAACTTTTAGAGTCAACCCAATTCAAGATGGCTGCCATAGCTAACTGATTATAGCAAACACACAAAAGGCTTAAGTTTTGTTAATTTTACAGATATTGAGCTAATATTTAGTGTGGTAGTAGTTAAGGACTCATCCCTAACCATACTCTGAGTGCTAACAGATCACAACGTCTTTGTTTAAAACTTAGGCATCCAGAGCAGCTGGCAAACACAGGAATGTTACTTTCATTTTTTTAAAGAAATGAGAGTGGTTTAAAATATGTATACTGTACTTCTGCAAGATATACATAAAATCTTTATATTATTGCGAACAGTAACAATTATGGTAAATGGACTGTACTTATATAGCACCTTTCTAGCTAATCAGGCCACTCAAAGCACTTTACAACACAATCTGTGCCCTCATTTACCCATCCACACACATTCATACAGCACTCTACCTGAAAAAATCATTCTAGAGTCTAATCAGTGCTTTAGATCCCATTCATACACTGATGGGGCACATTGGAGGCAATGAGGGGTTCAGCGTCTTGCCCAGGGACACTTTGACACATGACTGCTACCAGGAATCGAACCTCCAACTCTCTCATTGGAGGATGACTGCTCTAACCACTGATTCACAGCTGCCCATATAGCTCAAATAAATACATTTAAATATTATTAATAAAAAAAAATCTAATCTAATTTTATTGTTTTAAGTCAGTTTCAAGTTTGCACATGTTAAACCTGTCATATTATTGCAGAGGTTGTTTTGCTCACCTGATTATGGTTAGCAATCAGCACACCTACTGTTCATTTAGTGATTACTTCCCTTCAG
>JAOXNZ010000021.1:12162277-12172378 GCA_028566095.1 Kryptolebias brasiliensis | reverse complement strand
CTTAATGCTATAAAAAAGTACATATCATCAGCACTACATGTTTCACGATGTTTGTGCTAAAATGTGTTGGATATTTGCCAAATGTAACACTATACCAAACATCAACACTTTGCTCTTATTATGTATAAAAGATGTTTCAGTTTTTAGTTTTTAGATGCAACTTGGCAAACCTACATGTTTTTCTTTAAGAAGTGATGTTTCTCTTGGCAAATCATTCAAGCGTGCAATACTTTTTAAACCCTTTCTTTTCCAACTGAATTGCCATGATCCATCAGCGTTGCATGGTTTGACCTTGGGAAGAACTTGTAGGCATGTCCACTCCTGTTAACATCAGCAACTGTTTTTTTTTACCATTTTCCAGTTTTGAATAATATCTCCTTATGTAAAATAATGAATTTCAAATTGTTTGGAAATTGTTTCCCAGCCTGTTGTGATGCAGCAATCACTTCTCTACCCATCTGAATACTCCAGACCTGCAAACTGCCCAATTTCTGCTTATAACATTTGTATATGATCATTTATTTAGGTGCATTTCAATAACAGCACCTAGCTGCTATTTTCCTCTTATTTCCTATTACTTTTTTCCCACCTTACTTTAGCAAATTTAGCTTTCTTTTATAAACAACACCAGTGTAATATTGTTCATTTAAGGTTATATTTACATGAATTTAAAACTTGACAGGGACTAAGTGACCTTTTGAAGTGCCAATATGTAAAGAAATTGTAAATTAGGGGCATTTCAGTTGACAGTTATGGAGTGAATAAAGGCAGCATGTTATAGTGAGGCAGTGGTGACAAAGGCTTGGTGACACATATAAACTTTACGAAATGAAGAGGCCACCAATGTAAAAAAAAAATACTTCAAGAGGAAACTAGCTTCTAATATTATTAACCCCTTAAAAACTAAAAGAGGTTGTCAGGATTTTTTTTTTGGGAGCGTTTTTCATGTTTCCCCAGGAATCATTCATTTGTTATGTAAAGGCACAGTAAATATATAGTTTTTATGTCACAGATTTTCTTCTTCTTCTTCTTTTCTTTTTAAAACACTCTTACCTATTTTTCAAAATGACAAATCAAACATAGTGATTTTTTTTAATGATACTGAAGCTGTTTTTTTCTGACACTTTGCAGTCTTCATAAATATTATCGCCTGCTACCACGAAAGGTGGGCGATCGTGTAATTGTGTGTGTGTGAATGTGCTTTTCTGCCTTTTAACAAAATATGTCATAAAACACTGAGCAAATGGTACTGAAACTCTTACAATGTAATTACTAGGCTTTTGGAGTCAACCCAATTCAAGATGGCCACCGCAGCTAATCAACTTCCGCAAATACAAAAATCTCTTTACCTTAGTCATTTTTACAGATATTCAGCAAAGAATTTGGAGCAGCTTAGAGTCATCCTCAACACATACTTTGTGCGCTAACAGATGATCTTAGATAACCTTTGATATTAGGTGTTGAAGTCAACCCATCCTGTTTGTTAGCAAAATATCTCATGAACCAGTGAGCAGATTCCCACGAAACCCTCAGAAAGTAATTCAGGTTCATCAATAGCTCATTCATTTTCAGATTCAACCTGATAATAAGATGGCCACCACTGGTAATCAACCTTAGCAATCTTCACTTCACTTTTACAGCCACTGAGCTTAAATTTGGTGTGGGAATAGCTGAGAGTCATCTCCTACACATTCTCCGAGCGCTAACAGATCACGTGGAGTCTGTCTTTAAAACCTTGGTATGTCATGCAGCGGGTGTTATGCATTTCTGCAAGGAATTCTAGTTTTATTACCTGAAAGCAGACTTAAGCGCATGATTGAAACAGGACTTATGTTTCCTAATTAACACATCCTCAAAGGAAAGAATTGTGTGTTTTATTAAATTTACATTGTTGAGAGTGATGTTAAAGAAAAGGGAAGTTGTCTTCCTGTGAGAAGTCTTTCTTTTTTTTTTTACTTGTATCAAATGACCTGTTAATAAGGAAATCTTTGCTACATAAATGTGTACCTTAACCTGCTTTTTGTTCACATTTTTTCTCTTTCTCTGTATCAAAACTCTGTTTTGTTTTTTTTTTCCTTTGAACAGTTTCTTAAACACCCACTTTATGGAGGTGATAATTCAGAACACATCCAGAGGTGATAAATCCAATTTGAGAGCACCCCTACTCATCTTTCCTCCCTCATTAAAGCAGTATCACAGTTTCTCACAGCAGCTAATGGAACGTCTTTCATTTATATGCCCTGTTCTGATGTACATCCACAACTCCGCCAAAAGGGAAACTACATGCAGGCTTCTTTAGTTTATTGGAATCCCTGAATCAAGTGGTAAGACTTCGACGCTTCAATGAGTAATCAGTACCCCTGGGTCGGACTTATACCCAGCTGTCTTCCAGCAGTAAAGCTCTTTGAAATAAAAGTGAAATCCCTTTCCTAACAGGCAGAATAAATAGTTAATTAATACAAGCTGAGATGGATATAGCAAAGAGGCAATGATAATAAGTCAGCAGAATTAAACCAGTCTTTAAACATCATGGGATGTGCTATAGTTTCCTCTCCCACATTGTCTTTTTGTCTCAGTTTCTCATCCCAATCGCTGGTTCTCCTTCTTTGTCTCACTTCTCACAGATTCTCACTCACAGAAATCCATTCACACAGTGTCGATATAACGTTTGAATTTTGAAATGAGTTAATCCGTCAAGCAGATGCCGACAACAATTTAAGTTGTGTGACAAGTTGGCCTTTACAGACAGGCCAGATAAAGACAATCAGGAAACAGGCCTGTGTCTTTGTCTTTATCATTCAATGCCCTACATCTACGCTTAAATCAGATTACAAAACATTTCAAGATCATTTAGAGTCAACATTTTGTCCTTGCGTAATTAAGCATTTGTCATAACACATTTTAAAGATGAAGATTTGAAGGTCACAGGTGGCTCATTGAACAAAATGTGGTTTTTAATTAAAGGGACAAACTTTTCACCAGGCAGGACTTTAGCTGTGTGCTGAAAGACAACAAGATCAATTATGAGGATCATTTTTAAAAAAATCAAAAAAAGTGCAGAATCAGCCCAGTCTTGATTTAATTAATTGACACAGTAATTGATCTGGATTCATAGCCAGCAGCCACAAAAAGACACCATCATAAACTTGTTATTCTTTAGAGGGCAAAAAGAAACGTACTTTAATCTGCAGAGTGCAACATTCAGAGACACCTACTGTCGAATTCATGATATAAATTACTTAGTGTATATTTACTCTGTTTTCATTAACTTAAGCCCCAACTACAGTACTGCAAATATTCAAAAACTATATCTCCATTCAGGCCAATTGCAAAAAAAAAAAAATAGTAATAATAATAAGGCTGAAGTGCTCATGTCGCACCAGTAGGTGGCGATGATGTCCACATACAATTGCTTCAAATACAAAGAATAAACATTTTAAGCTTGGCTAAAGATTCTCCTAAAACAAGTTAAGCAAGTTTTTTTTTCTTAGTTTTTCTACGCAGTAATGAATCTTTTCAGCACATGATCAAAGTTTTTTGACGACAGAGTCAGGAGAAAACTAATAGAGCATAAGAATAAACTGTGAAATATGTTTTCTGTTTCTGTTGTAATCTTAGTTTGGGTGTTTTTGTGTGGAGTTTTCATGATGTTGTAGATGTAGAACTGGAGGTAGAGTTGTCATTCTTCAATCAGAAAATTGCTGTTTAAACTCCAAACTTCCCAGTTCACAAATAGAAGTGTCTTTTCCCAAAATACTGAACTCCACATGATCTGCCCATATATTCCTCACCTTCATGTCCTTTTGGATAAAATCATCTGCTAAGAGTATGTTATGTAACACACTTTTCAAACTGTGTAGCCACAACTATCATGTTGAGACTAATCATTTCTGACCTAAATTGTCTATGACAGTTGTGCCCATTTAGCATAAATATTTGAGGACAGTCTTCACCTTGTGTGTTTATTACCAGACATGATAACTGCAGGTTTGTGCAGCACTTTTTAGATAAACTGTAATTTTTAAAATATAGTACAGTACATGCAGAACCCTTTCATTTCAACTTTAAACTAGTAATAATGAGGAAATTGTGAAAAAAGTGTGTTGAAATCGTATTATGGACTGCTGTTTCATGGTGAATCATGCTGTATGTGAGCAACAAGAGGCACAATTTCAAAGCCTTATATGAAATGTAATATGATGAAACGTGAGTTTGCTTTGGATGTGACACATTTGCAGCAGTGTTGTCTCTGTCCATCTGCCTCAATTTCAGAGCCACGCTCAGTGTCAGCTAGGCAGGATCCCTGATCTTTGGGATTGTGACGTGAAGCCACAATGGAGCAATGCGGGTGATTTATAATCCATGTCAGTGCCGGAGGAAAACATTATTCCCTTTTTTTAATTGAGGGAGCAGTGTCCTACTTTGAGTCCACCGAATGTGTGTGTTCTTGAACAATACAATCACAGATTGATGTACATATAAAGAAAGAAAACAATGCATAAAAGGGTTTTCAGTCTGTTGTTGCTGAACTGGGAGAGGTGTTACGTATTCCTAACGGTAATCCAGCTATAAGTGGTAGAGAATATGGGAAATGCTGTCAAGCTTTTTGTATAAAATACTTCTTATGGAAAAATGAATGTATTCATCTCATGTTTTATAATCTGGTATCCCATTCTGTTCTGTGAATTTGTAAGACCTTTAGCAGGCTGCATGTAAAAATGCTTTATGATAATCCCTGTCTGAGGTATTCATGAAAGGTGGCATTTGTATTCAAAGTCAAAGTGCATTCACCATCAAAGGGCTTTATGGGAAATCCAGTCGTCTCTCTACTTCATTTAGGTAGAAAGATATGAGGGAGCAGAGATTAGGGGAAGGAAATAGAAAAGAAGAAAAGGGAGATAAAAAGTTACCTAAAGGGATTAGCACTTTATAGCTTTATAGCTCAAAACAAGTTAACCATATTACTTTCCCTGCTAACATTTATTAACATTATATGAATAGATTTGTGCACTAAAGAACAACTGCAGTATTCAAATTTATTCACGTAAGAACTATGATGAATTTACAGATCATTAACTTTTCTGCACAGTACTATACTTGTCAACCTAAATATACACACATGTTCTGTCCATTAGAGCCCTTTTCAAGGCCCAGTTTTGCTTTTTAAATGTGTAAAGGAATGTTCAGATTTTTAGAGGTGGGGATCTGTGGGAAATGTTACAAACAATTAACATAGCACCACTTCCTGCAGGAATATTGTAATATTTCTGCCTAAATAACTGATAGGAAAAGAATACACTGTAGGAAGATGGCATGTTGTGTGTGATAGTTGTAAAGTTTTGCCTGAAAATCTCAAGTCTATACTTACATGTTGCTGTTACTTTTACACTTTTAAACCTTCTTAAACATCAGTACAAAAGATGCATGCCTCTTTATATTAGTGGTATTATTTGAGGAGGGTGGACTCAACAAATATTGCCAACAATTATATATTTTCAAGCCCTTTTGATATTTCTGTTTATGTCACGATCTGTGTTTTCAGTGTTTATTTTTCCATTTTGAGATTTGTTTTTCATGGTTGTTTCCTGTGATGTTTGTTTTCTGTGTTTTCTTTGTGTTCAGTTTGTTTCCAGTGCCTCCCTGTGTTTCCAACCATTCTCGGTACTTTTGCTCAGTCAGTTTCTGCTCCTCAGTCCTACCACGATCACCTACACCTGTTCCCTGTTATCATTAAGCCATCGGTCTCTAATTTTCTCATCAGCCCCAGTCCATATAGTTTCTTAGTCTTCTTTTGTGCTGTTGATCATTGTGCTTCCATGCCCTGTCTGGGTCTTCTCTATGTTCCTCAAGTCTCTTTTGTATTTTTGCTGCCATGCCAGCCTGTTTTGTTTCTTTGATTATTAAATCCTTAAGTTTCACTCAAGCTCCTTGTGTTGGTCTGCATTTCTGGGTCCGACTTCTACTAAACTTGACATATTATCCAACACTCAGCATTCTGATAATGCCTTTAAACCTCTTTGGCTGAAGAACTGAAGCTTTCATCTAATTTCAAATGCTTGCAGTTCCACAGATCTCCTCGTAACAAAGATTAAGAGACTAAATGTTGTCTCACAGTGACATAAAAAGTTCAGTGTACTCTGACCTATACATGATATTCTTTAAGACTTAATACTGATCAGTCCCTTTTCCTGCCTGATTTCAGGTCGCGACACTGTTTACATGTTGTCGTCCGGTCTGGTTTAGTCTGTCACTATATAGAGAACTGTGACATGTGCTAACAATGTAGGTCTCAGGGGTGTTTTGTAGCAGCTGAAGGTCGGGGGGAAATCACTCAGGTCTTGGATTAACTGCCCTCTGGAGGTTTTTCATCTTTGTGAAACACAGAAGATATACTTTGCGGTTTGACCTTAGGAAGGTTGTTTTTGCCCCCTCGGGAACTGACAACATAATTTCAAAGCTGTGGTCTCCGGTTCAGAGTCCAAGGTGAATGTTCAGGAAATGACCCAGCAAAGTGAGATAAATTCTCTGGTTTTTCTTTCCAGTTTCAAACTTCTCAAGAGAGATCTCTCAGCAGCAGCATGATCAAAACTTGTGTCTCACAACTGACCAATTTACACATGTTCACAAATCAGTCTGTTATTGCTTGGCTTGGAAGATATGAGTTGAGAATTACCTGAGCCCCTTTTGTTGCTCTAAGCGAGAATGTTTTTGGATGCCAAACAAAGACCAAACCTTCCGTGAGGGATCAGTTGTTCTCAAGGATCCAATGTTTGGTAAATGTGATGGAGTTTTAAAATAAATGTTCCCAGAAAGATTGAATTAATAATTCTTTTGTGATGTTGGTCATTTACAGATCATTAGATGTGCACATGTTTTAGTCTTGTTTTTGTTTTTTTTGCCTAGTGCCTCCTCCTCTGTATATAAATCACAGGGTGTTCAGTATTCTCAAAGACAAACCAAAAATAAAATCCCTTCATCAGCAACTTCCACACTCCAGGGGTCCTGTCCCTATCTGTACTCCCGTTTGGGACTTGGATCTATAATGTCACTTCATCAGAGTCAAATCACATAAATAATAATACTTTTGTACTTTGCAAAAAAAAAATCACCTTTTCCTTCTTAACTTTTTTGTTTTTATTTATTTGCAGATGCTCTCACAGGCAGAAGAGCCTAAAAGTAGCAGCATTCCTGTCTTTGTAACACCTCTCTAAGATCAGATTATTTATTTTTCTCAGCTTTCTGGTCAAAGAAAAAGTATCTGAGGTACATATCAAAGAAAACAAAGAGGTCCCAGCTGGAAGGTAAAAGAAAAAGATGGGGTTGAGATGTAATATGGTGTCTGAATCGTCAGTAAATCAGGATATAAATCAGGTACTTTATCTTCTTGTAAAGATTCCGCATTATTTATAATTGGATACGGATACAGGAAGACATTCCCATTTGTTATTGACATTGTCAGGCAACAGAATAGGCAGGCCTCCCAAAGTATTTTGTTATCTGAGTGATATATGAGTCAGTGAATGAAGGTCCCTGTGTAGTTTGGCTGTGATACAGACATGGGCTTTATGTGAGTGTGTATACAGCATACATCTATGAGTGTGTCAGTTTTTTTGGAGGCTGGGATAATTTTCCATGTTTCCTAGACTGGTTGTGATAAGTGTCAGCCTTATGTTTGCTTTGGCTGAGCAGCAGACTGAGGCACTTTAACAGCAGACAGCAGCATATGCAGAATTTGCTCCTGACAGTCATGTGTGATAACACTTTGTCTGATGGGGAAGGATAAAAAGTATAAGTAGTGAACATAAAGTAGTGCTGCTATCAATTTATCCCCACAGTCTGTAATGACATTTAGCCTACAAGTAATATTATTCATTATAATATTTACCATCAAAAGGCAAAGTGTGTGTGTGTAAAAGTGTATACAAGTATGGTTATGTTACCAAAAGATCTCATGAACCACTGGTCATGGAAACATCCCAGTGCAGGCGGGATACCTGTGGAAGGTCATGCTAGCATGTCGTGGTCTTTCAGTGTGTAACTGCCTGCTGATGCAGTCCAGGACTGCCGTTCCAGGGTGTGGCATTATGTGGTAGTAATGTTGTGGAAATGTGCTGCTGATGTAGAGTGGTGAAGGTGCAGGACACAACAAATAGCAGGGAGAAAACCTTTTTAGTGAGTACTAAAAGTATAGCACTGTCATGATTGTCTTCTCACTGAGGGAGGCTTTCCAAATTTGCCATGATCCAGACATGTTGTAATAGGCCATATAGGTCATTACCCTGTGCGAAAGGGGCCTTAAAAAGAATCCAAATTTGTTAAATCCCATCTACATAAAAAAAAATTCACAACTTTGCACCATTTTACAGTGCATTTCATTTTAAATGTCCAATTCTGTGATTCCATCTGCATTTTCAGCATTATCACAGAAAATCAATTAGCCTTTCTTACAGCACACAGGTGCTGTAAAATTGGATAAAGCCAACTGCAGCTAAAAATAACAACAATGATTGTGGTGACAGAAATGAGTAAACAGGTCCACATAAAGAGGTCTCAGTGTCTGACAAACAAATCTAAGTTTATTGCAACTGCATGACAGAAAAAGTTCATATTCATTTCTGCTGCATTTGCTTTTATCACAGACCGCCATTAAAGGCAGGTGATCATGTAATTCCTGTGTTTCTGCATGTGTGTTTGTCTTGTCTGTCTGTCTGTTAGCAAAATATTTAATGACTTTAATGAAACTCTCAGAAAGTAATCATTGGATGTACATCTACAACTGATTACCTCTTGGAGCCAACACATTCAGAGAGGGCCATCTCAGCTTATTGACTTAACTCTACAGATATTGAGCTAAAATTTGGTGTGGTAGTATCAGAATGAACAAAAATATCAGATCCCAAATAAAACATGAATTATTAGTGTTAAGGAGTTTAACATATACAAAATATACCTCTATGCCATATTTAAGAATGAGGGTGTTCTTATGTTTATAGGAGTTAAGTTAACTTTAGCTGTTAATGGTGGAGTTCCCGCAAAGTCTTCTTGTCTCTGTGTGGAGAGGAGGAGGAGAGGGAGCATTGACAACTCCACCAGCTTCGTTCCAGTCCTGGTGTGTTTACCTGGACTTCATTTCTTTCACACAAAAGTACAATGTCAGAATGAGACACCCTAACATGCCCACACACAAGCAACTCTGAGAAAGCCTTACACTTTTATTTGAGAAGGAGCCTGAGAATCACACTAGTCATGCAGGTTTAAAGCTTGTGCACCACTTTATCTCGCACTTTTTTCTTTCTTTTTTTTTTTGTCTTTCCCATCACTGTCTGATCTGGGCAAATCCAGTTTCACCAGCTCTGCTCCTGAACATGTTGTTCAGTCACTGAATCCCCAGGCTCCAAGCTGATTATAACACACCCTGCTTGGGAGAGGGGAAGAACTTGATACCTATCACACACACACACACACACCCACACACACACACACACACACACAGATAGACACACATTTTCTTTCATGTTTCATCCAAACCATCTTCCCTCCTTCCTTTTAATATTACTATATGCAAGCCCTTATGCAACTTGCAGCCATGAGCAGATAACATAATTCTCAGAAATTTACTTGGAATAGCAAATCTAGAGGAAAACTTCAAGAAAGCTGTGGCTTGGAGCAAATCCACCAGTGAGCTGTAATATTTATTCATCTGAGCCACTAAGGGAACAGCAGTTCACACACACCCTCACACACGCATGCACACACCCCCCACACACACACCCACACACCTATATATACAAAATTTGCAAATGAAAACAAATTTTTGTTTTATAACAGCTCTTAAAAAGTCTTAAAGGGTATAGACGCAATACTGAAAAGCTGGTATCTCATTGGGATGTGATGGTTGGTGAGAATTTGCAAACTGCATTCATAAGGAAGTTCACCAAAATGTCTGGAAACTTTTGCGAGAGTTAAAACTAAATTGTGTCTGATTAGAGACAAGAAAAGAAGATTAAATTGCAATTGGACACTCTGAGGTTAAATTTGCTGGTGTAGATTTTCAGTCATCCAGGACATGGTAAATCCAAAAAAAGTTAAAAACAAAAGCAA
>JAOXNZ010000021.1:12140656-12152217 GCA_028566095.1 Kryptolebias brasiliensis | reverse complement strand
ATATTTATAAATATATCTGGTATAGAGGCCTATATTTGGAAGGGATTAGGGATATATGAAATTCCTTCATGGTCATATGTTTTTTTTATTGCTGATTATTATGCAATTCTGTTACATTTACTGACAAAGGTGGGTTAAAAAAAACAGGCTGCAGCAAATCATTGTTATTAGGTTAATAATTAATTTAGATCATGATGGAAACCTGAAATATCTTCAAATATTTTATCCATTTTTTCTTTTTTATCAGTCTGTTAAGTATTTGTCTAAATAAATGTCCCAAAGTGCTTTTTGTGATTTACGGAAGAACATTGTAATGTATTCAGATGTCTTGGTTTGTCTTGTTAACAGACAGAAATTTTACTTTGCTGCTATAAAGAAAATGAAACAGTGGCACAAATACCTTTTTGTTTAAAGACAAAAGATAAAATGTGTAATCAGTTATAAAACAAAACTAAGCATAGTTATATTGACACACTAAAGGGTAATTTACAATAACTGATTTCTGGTCTTAAATATGACACCTTCATATCACCTGATATCGCCTACAGTGACTCCAAGATTATATAACTGATACCTGAACTAACCTGAACCTCGTTGCTGTCAGGTAAAATCCTTGTATTTCCATTTTTCATCATTCTCATGTTTTGCTTAAATGAACTCCACTGATTACTTTTCAAATTTGTCTGTGATTTTTATAGATGTCTAACCAATAAAAAGTGTTTAAAAGAGTTTGTGAACTCGTGACCACACAGGTTATTTAATTGAAAAGAAAGATGAAAAGTGTGTTTTTGTAGCTACAAGGTTTCTGCGACAATTTGTAAGTTAGAAAAGCTGTGACTCAAAATCAAATAACTTTAATTGTGTCTCAGCTCACAAATACAAAAACAAGACACAGACAACTGGCATATAAAAAGATGCATTTCCCTACTGTTGTGCTTTGTTCCACTGTTTTGGAACAACAAAGGTTAGTGTTTCTCCAGTCCTTTATCTCCTGCTCATTGAAGACTCCATTGTTCCCCCGCTTAGCTGTCCCAGGTCATTTAAGTGATGCCTCTGTGATTACTCTGAATAAACACTTGACAAGAGAGATTTTTCTTTTCACCTCCTCCCAGGGCAGAGAGAAAAACTTTGGTCATTACCATAATAAGGTAAATTAGACTGCAAAGCGTTGCAAGGCTTCGAGGAAAAGCGCTGACAGAGGTGTAACTTGTTGGCAGATCTTCAGGGGGAAAGAACTTGTAATTGCCTCAGCCACTGTGTGCTTCCCTCTTTGGGGTATAGACGCCACATGACTCCTGTGAGCTAAGCCAATCTGTGTAGCTCTGATGAGAAAGTGGTGAGTAAGTGAGGTGTGTGTTCTACTTCTGTTGAAACCTGAAGAGGATGGTTCAAGGGTTTGTTCCGTTTTACTGAAGTGTCGTCGTGTGTAGTACATTTGTATCTCACCTGCAGCAGACGGCTCTCAGCGTGAGCCCCGTTTGGAGAATCGTGGAGAAACTCTCATGAGGGATTAAAGCTAACAGCTAGTCGGGACAGAGCCCAGTCTTCAGCAAAATACTACCATGTAACACAACTCAAAAATTTGAAGCAGTCAAGGGACTACATCAAATTCTTTTACGTTCTAGCTTTATCCTGAGACACTTATTTACTTTTGTCACTACTTGCTTTAGCAAACAACATCTGTGCATGTTGACTACTTGATTTATCCTGCCGCTGATCAGTGTAATTCCAAAAACAACTACAAGGTGATAAAAATGAACAAATATGAAGGACAAAAAAGGATTTCCATTTTATCAGAAGATAAAAATATTATGCAGTCAGTGGCAGTTTATCTTTGTCGTATGCACACATTCCAACACAATATGGTTGAAAACAATTGTGTTGTGTAAAAAAACAAAAACAAGACCTTGCTAGCTAATGCTAACGTAGCATTTTATGTTAGCATTAACTAGCAGTTTACTGAATTGTCGTTTGAACTAGTCACATAAAAAGATGGACAGAGCATCTCTGCTTCATTTTGTTGTTTAAAAGTCAATTTATTTTAGGAGCCACAGTGTTGCATTTGAGATGTGGGACCCCACACACAACATCGGCGTGTTATAGGCTTCGTTTAACTATTCGCAATTAAATGTATTAGGAAAATGAATATTTGAACATACAGCGGCATGGTAAGAACTATGTGAATCAACAGAAGTCAACCCCCTGGGGAAACTATTTGAGGTGTATTTTTATCAGCCAAGTGTCTTATTGGTTCACATGGACATGTCTAGGGGATACGCGTGCTGTTTCACCTTCAATGTTTGGGTTACATTCCTGTGTCTAGTTATCTAGGAGACTTTAGTATTTGAGATGTTAGGTGCTGGAGCGTTTTTCTTAAATTTGCCTTGTTTTGCATATCTTACTAGCTGTTAGCGAGACTCCGACAAAACTTTTCCTGATTCTCTACAATGACATTGCTTTGACTGCTGTCTACTGCAAGCAATGAAGATGTTTATGACATTTCATAGTCACATCACCTACCATAGAAGAAGAACTAGGAACGAAAACAACCCTTTAAGCCAAAATACTGGAAATGAAACATATTTTATTGATGATGTTTTTTGTTGTTTTTTCTTAATTCATTTACAGAATGATTATGTTTATACTTGCTGGAATAGAACCTAATTGAATGTATATTCAGACTAAATACAGAGCCCAATATCGCTTGGTAGAAAATAGATAATGAGCACTACAATACAATTACAGCCGGAATAAAATAGACACATCATGATTGGTTGAAATAAGCTTAATAGCATTCATCCATTCTCAATGTTGGAAATCATTATTAGAAACTATTTAAAAAATGTTGCATATTAAAGAAGATGAAAGGATTTTCTAACAAAGTATGAAAAGCTTTTATCTCACTTTATTACAGTTAAGAAATGCATTACAGCCAACAGTGTAATATCATAATTATATTGTCTTCTTTGTAGTAAGTAAATAAGAAAAAATAAGTAAAATTGAAGATCCATTACTATCAACAGCAAAACTTCACAAACAGCAAGCCAAGGCCAGCCAAGGCCAAACTCAACCTCCTGAGAAAACAACTCATTTCTTCCTCTACCATGCACCTTTAAACTGCACTGTGACCCTCTCTTTCAGGTCTCATTTCGCAGTCCCCTCCGTGTTCTGACTCTTAACATCTTGCTGATGGAGGAAAAGCGATCCAGGTCTGAGTGTGAGCAGCTTGGCCACTCAGCCATGGCTGATAATTCACATCTGCTTCTGCGCCTCCCAGAAGCAGCTCAATACCTACGTTTCCTCAACATTTCACTTCTGAGCTCTGTCCCCTGTGGTTCCATGCAGGAAGGGGTTTATTTGATGTTTGATAAGGCTGGGAAAGAAGATGACAAATTGATGTGTCCCTCAAAAGTCTGACAGCTATAAATCTACTGAAAAGCAGAATGTTTTAGAGAACGGCTTGTGGAAATCTTAAAGGCACTTGTTTTTAAGAGGGTCTCACTAAGTTTTAGATTGTTTAAAGTTGAAAACTTTTTTTAGCCCTGGTCTCTCTTTTTGCAGACAGTGGACTAGCTTATTCAATAAAAAATAGTCCACTGTCTCAAGATTGGGTTAATATATTATAGGCTAAACAGACTTCTACAGGGTGAGCCACTGATTCAGTGCAGTGAACGGGAGAAAATTAAAATAAACTAATCAGATTTATCACAGTGTAACTTTATAATCATTTACTCCATTAGCCATTAGTGGCCGACCCAAAGTGCGTTGACTCGCAAAATTAGAATCCTTATCTGAATCTCCCAGAAACTTTCAGGATCCTAAAGAAACATGTTGAAGGCAGAGGAATATGTGTCCCAACCTGGAGGTGTTCAGACATTTTGAGGACGTGTCAGTATCTGCGACACCAGGATGTTTTATTCACTGCAGTGAATCCTAAGAACCTCTGATGAGGCATAAAGGGCCCCATTTGCACTCAAACCTTTTTTTAAATTACTCATTCACATTTGCTTTTAAACATAAAATATCCTAAAAATAACCTATTTAGCTGTCATTTCTGCAAAACGCCACATGTTGAGGGTGGAATAAAGGGTTTTGTTTGTGTGGGATGAGGCATGACACTGTGTTATACATTGATTTTATAAAAAGACTGAAGAACATGAGTGCTGATAAATTCTAAGAGCAGCATGTTAAACAGTTATAAGATTCACAGATGATTTTCAGTGTTTTGAAATATTTTTCCCTGTAATCAAAGCTGGTTAGATCCAGATTCAGAAGCAGGAGATTAAAGATGATTATATGGCAAAATTCTTGTCCGTGTAAAACACCATGTAATCTCTGACTTGTGGAGCTTTCGATAATCTGTTATTGGATCTTTGCCGAATTCTGGCCCCTTCATTTTGCATACAGGACAACTGGGATCAAAATTCTGGCTTTTTGGCAGCACACGGCCTGCAGTTTGTAAACACGGGGCTTTGCCTGGGTTTCAAATGCTGGAGGGAAGCATCCCACATGTTGTGCATAATTTGTTCTCCTATAGTAAAACATAAATTTAAAAGTTAAAGGCCTAGCATCCCTTGAAGAAATGAATGTCATCCACTACCTTTCATTTAGTTTTAGATTAAGATCATCTTATGCTGAGAAAAGATGGAGTTATAGCTGATTTGGTCACACCTTGAAAATAACATTATGCGTGATCTCCTGATATGTGATGTGATATTACACTAACAGATCTGTTGGCACTTGGAGTATATCTTGTGAATGACTGTCAGCTACTACCACACCAAATTTTAGCTCAGTATCTGAGATATAGCCACTTGCATGTCTGTGTTGACTCCAGAAGTGAATTGGGTGTAGATATAAAGCCATTATTTACTTTCTGAAAGTTTTATTGAAGTCTGTCCAGGGGTTTACAAGATATTTTTGCTCAAAGTAGGCGTTGGGAATGGTGCTCAGCTACTACCATACCAAATTTTAGCTCAGTATTTGTAAAATTGGCTTATTGCAGCCATGGTTGGGTTGTTTAAATTCAGTTGACTCTAAAAGTTAATCAGCTGTAGATGTATGTCCAGTGATTACTCCCTGAAAGTTTAATTAAAATCTGTTCAGCAGTTTGTGAAATATTTTGCTAACAAACAGACAAAAACAGATGTTGTGCGATCAGTTAGCGCTTAGAGTTTAAGTTGGGGACCAGTCTCAGCTACAAACACACCAAATTTCAGCTCAATATCTGCAAAATTGACTGCGCTATAGCCATTTTTGGGTTTGCTAAAATTGCTTTGCTGTGGTAGTTCATGAGATATTTTGCTAACAGGAGAGAGAAATGAACACATTCACACACACACAGACGGGCAAAAACATGATCACTCCACTCCAAAATAGGCAGAAACTAATGAGGGAAGGATTCAGAGAATAAAAAAGGGGGTTAGTTGTGTATCTGTCTGAGCTAATAAACGTTACAGTTTTCCTGTAGGATTTTTCACAGACGTGTCTCTAAAATAGTGGCCAATGACAGAAAGTGTACTGCACATCTTGAGGGACGACAGAGACATAAGGACCTTGCACAGAACTTGCCTGTTTCTGTCTCTTCCTTTCTCTTTGCCAGCCGAGGGAAACAAGCACCTCGTCGACTCGAATTCTCAAGTGCAGCTGAAGTGGGATAGTGCAATCTTGTGCAATTCTTGTACCACATTACAGCTTACAGTGAGTTTCTCTCGTAGCCATCTTTACACTTAAAATAACCGAGCAGATGGGATTTCCAAAGTCTACTTCAAAGGCCGAAATGTTTCAGTTTTCATAATGAGAAGACAGAGAGACAAATAGGGATTTTCCCAAAATCATTAAGAGCTTTCAGACTTTGAAATGTGACAACAGCTGGGTGAACGACATAAAAACCCAGGAGGTTTGAAAAATGTGAAATTTATCGAAAATGATGAAGATAAATAATTTACATTGTTGTAGCAGCAAAGTAACAGACAACTCAAAGAATGCAGAAATCTGTAAAAAGAATGAGTAGAATACATGTTTTAAAAAGTATAGAGCAATATTCTTTTTATCGTACACAGCTGAAAGGCAAAAATGTGGGGGATTAACTTTTGGAGTCAGCTTGATTGAAGAGGTCACCACAGCCAAGTGACCTTTAAAAAATTGCTATAACTCAGTCAGCTTTGCAATTATTGACCTTAAATTTGGTGAGATTGTAGCTGCTGACCCCCAACAGAAATTCTGATTTTTTTGTTTGAAATTTTGCAATTACTTACATGAAGTCAACTCTGTCTGTTAGCAAATAATCTCATGAATTTCTGGACAGATTTTAATGAAACTTTTAGGATATATTCATCAGATGTACACCCACAACTGATTAACTTTAGGAAACAATCCAATTGAAAATGGCTTCTCACTCATAATATTGTATGAGATTTCACATCACATTCTTTTCAAGGTTTGACCAAAATTTCTTAACATAAACGGATCTTAGTTTAAAAATCTGGTATGAAAGGAATGCTAGATCTTCCATTTTTATTTTGTAGTAATATTTGTTTTACTTTGGTAGAATTAAAAGACTTTATCTTAAAAGTTTTTGTCAAGATCTGTGAAGGTAGACTGACATCTGTTCACTTAGGGTTCAAGCAGAGCAAAATGTTAAATTTTAGATTAGGAGCAGGATGGAGCTGCTTCATTTTTAATGATTTAAAATACAAATATTGACCATAATTTCCTTTTTTTAAGCTTTGGTAAATCTTAATCTAATCTATAAAATGTAAAAAATACTGGTTTGAGGATAAATATTTAAGGCAGGCTTGTATTCTGCTTAATAAAATCCTTAAAACATCAGTTCAAGATTTAATTTAGGTGGTAGGAGAGCTGAATGCAATTTAAAACTACCATAGACAGTCTTGGATCAGTTTTGTTTTCTTTAAAAAAACACACACACAGCAGAGATGCAGCATGGCAGAAGATAAAAACGGCACCTCATGTCGTTTTAATAAATCAGTCGCTCAAAAGCAACAATTATAGCACCAATTACATGGTGTTCTGCTTCAAAAGCCTTAAGGAGATGGTTCTTTGCCGAGCAGTCGGGAGTCTCTTGTGTCGCTCTGCAGCTGCTTCGTTTTTGTTCCATTGCTCCTTACAATAAAAAATATGAAAGACAAGAAACACTGACAGCCTCTCAAGACTAAAAAGCACAAAGTGGCAGTTGTTTTACAAACACCTCCTTAAGAATGATTCCTGTCAGCAGCTAGCACGCTGACAGATCATGATGCTCCACAAGAAGCACAGGAGCCTCAGTTTTTGTGCCTTTTGATGAGGAACTGTGGCATCAGTTATTATTAGATGTAACTTAAAACAGTTTGGATGAAGACATAATTATAGTATAGATGGAGTATAAGCTTGAGGATTGATCAATAAACTGAAATTATTCTAGTATTAAGAATGTAAAAACACTAAATGTATTACTTAAAAAAAAAAGTAAAATATTTAACTTACTTTTAAATGCTTAAATTGCATGTTATGTTGAAGCACATTATCTGTATTTTTACCAACTGGAAGTCCTGACCAGTGCACCATATGGAAAAGTGAGACGGAGCATATGGCATTTGCTTGTTATTGAATTACTTAAGCGTAAAATTAATGCACACACAAGTGAGATTAAACACCCTGTGAGTGAAACCTCAGCAGCCCAAGGACAGCGGGCCTTCATAAGCATGATTATCACGTATAAAAAAGTGAGTCACGGCCAAGTATTATAATTATTATGCTTCCACAGTCCTACTGTTTCTTTTGCCTCTGCTCAAATAGCTTTGATAATTATCAGACGTTTTGGTCCTTTTATTTCCTAAATATTGCTACTCGACTTGATTTCGGAAAGCTCTTTTAAGAAAGCCTTTGTTGATGCTGGCTGTCGATCTCTGCCAGCCACTCGAGGCAGGAAAAAGAGGCACACAGAGGGCAGCTCATGTAAGAAGGGACTGCGTTGACCTCAACACTCAGCACCCGCAAGGGGGGCTTAAACACTTCGGCTAAATGAGGGCCCCGTCAGATAGGCACTAAATGGGAACACTCCAAGCTCTCCTCCATCTCTGTATCCCCCTGAGCCAACGCTGCAATCAGTGTGTGTTCCTAAAAAAAACACTCCCTCTCACATACACTTATACTTGTATGACACTTCGCGAACACACACGTGGCTACTGAATTTTACTATCTCTCTTTTACACATTAGAAGACTCAACGGTGCCCTTCTGTTTAATTTCCCTCTTGTACTTGTATCGTTCACACCTTCTATCAGCAGGTTAAAGGCTCATGGACAGTGACTGCATGTAAAATAAAAGGCTTAAAGGAATGCATATCACCCGCTGCCTTTAATGAAACTTATATCCCTTTTGATTAAATCTCATGTCCTAAAATGCGTTAATAACTGTAAATTCGACTAAGTTACAGCCCTTTTTGTGTTAGCTAATATTGATTAGCTGTAGTGGCCATCTTGAATTGGGTTCACTCTTAAAGCTAATTAGTTGTAGAAGTTCATTCAGTGATTACTTTCTGAAGGTTTTATGAGATATTTTAATAAAACGACAAAGAAATACACACACAGGGAGAAAAAAAATCACACTTTTGCCTTCAATAATAAAACAACAAACCCTTTCATCACTGAACTGGATCCACACCTCTTCTGCAGGGTGGATGTAAAAATGATTCATATGCTACACTCTCTAAAGCGACATGCAGGTGAGCTAAACTAAACATTAAAAATGGGATATTTACAATCAGCATGTCTATGTGTAAACAGGTGTGTGGAAAAACCCTTTTTCCAGGGGAGCAGCTGTAGGTTAAGTCACTACTAATGTCCTAAATATCACATTAAGCACAAAATACATTTATGCATTTGCCAATAGCAGGAATTTATTGCTTTCAGTTTTTCATAGACTTACTTTTTCAGTGAACACAGATAGAAAGAGGCTCACTGCCATGCTGCTATGAAGAGTTTGTCTACGTTCATTTCTAATTTATTAATTTATAATTCTTCTGACGGCTTATTTTATATAAGAGGAGAAGAGAAAGAAAAAATATATATTGTGTTCATAGACGGGGCTTTTGAAGCTCTGATGCATCACATTTCTCTGTGATTAGACCTCCTAGGTGACCACTTAACCTAAATCTTGTTCTCTGGGACCCCTTGGCATTTCAGAAACTGGGCCGTCACTCACTCAGGATCTGGCTGATGAAGCCTCTCTGACCCCCCAAGGTCCTGAAAGAGAAACAATAGCAACTGCAGAAAGACAGGAAAACTCCTTCAAAACATTAAACATGATTTTTTTTTTTTTCTAGAAGCAGGCAAACCAAAAAATGTCCCAACAGACAAAAGAGATTTTGTATTCTTTGCAATACAACTGGAAAAAGATTGCTTTTCAACGAGAAGTCATATGTGCAAATCTCTTTAGTTTGGACAGTTCTTAGAGTTGGTAAATGTTTACTTTTCCTCTAAGTGCAACAGTTTCCTCGTTAAATGTTTTTTTCTTCTCAAAACCCATGACTTATTCCTGCTGACTTGAGTTAAACTTCTTCAGAGATGCTGCCTCTGCATCATGTCTCAAAGAGGTCTACTCCTCATTCAGAATTCATTACTAGACTAAACTTTTTTTAAAGTTGCTGTCACTTTTCTTAGTTTTCCAAAGACATTTTTATCATTCAGATAGTAAAGTTACCTACTGTTGCTTCTCTTTCACACAGGTACCTCGATGCTATTCTGCTGTCTCTGTGATGATGAGACAATTACTATCAATTTGAATCTTTTTGCCTCACACCTAATTTACATCCTCTACTTTGCTCTGTTATTGACAATATATTTCAGTTTGTATGTAGCAGGAGAAAAGCTGCCACACCCTTCATAAGGTGCACATACTCGCTTATCAAGTGTTTTTTAAACAACAAACCTCAACCTAAGTATTAACTTTTTGCAGTTGCCACACTTCCTCCCAAAACACATGCTGTGTTTGAAATGTTTGCTTGCTAACTATATCAGGTTTTGCTGTTTAGAAAACCAAGTAAGAAACAGAGATAGCCAGTTGTTTTTGCATTTCAAACACGACCTGAACACAGCGGGGATTCATAAATATGCATTGAGTATTCCCAACTGCATGTCACATAAACAAACAAAGGCAGCATACACTAGAATACTAGCCTAAATCTGGAGTAATGGACAAAATAATTTTGCTGGCTTTGGCTAAGAACAGGTGAATAACATCATTTGTTCTCAAATCACTGACAAAATCTAACAATGAATTTGCTACAGTTTTTTATTGTAATGTATTCATTTACACAAACACGGACTGTAACTGTATCACAACCATCACTCTACTGAAATGATAAAATATATAAGACTAATATTAGAAAACCATGCCTCTGTGATTTTATTGTTGAATATTGCAATGGTCAGTTGAAATACACACACTTTTTTCACGTTTTTCTTTCTGTTCAATCATTAATTTTACATCACCTGGTCTCAAGAAAAGGGAGGCTATTGAATAAAAACTTTTATAAAAAATTATAATCTTATATAATGTCTTATTAGTCCAGTCTAATGAAACAATTCAACATTAAATCTTGATTCACATGATATGGAAGCTATTTAAGTTTTGTTTTTCAAGTGTCATTAGTTTGGTTATTTGTTGATGGTCCCTAAGCAAACCACCGTGTTTGGGAGGCTGACCGACACCTCACTGCCAGCACCGGGTCAAACGGCAGGAAGACAACGCTGAGCGCCAACTATATGACTTGGTGGTTGAATCCCCCTAGTGTTCTGGTGCACTTCCGTTTTGTGAAGTGAGTTTGCACCTGTCAGCCACCATAATAATGAGCTTTGTGTGTAAGCTTTAGTATTTTTTTTGTCAGCTCAAGTCATATTGCGTTATGGTCAATTGTGACCAATGTGGTGTACAACCTCTGTACGTTCCTTTTGTTGCACCTGTGTTGAATTTTTAAGGTTCTATAAAATGAATCCAAAAGGTTTCTGTTTAGTGAATAATAGTTTGAAAAGGTGTACTTAAAATTTCAAACAGCACAATAAAGTGCCCTGTATAGTGAAAAGCGTACAATTTGAACACAGTTTATACTCTACATGAGGTTCATACATTGGATGTCTGCATCATATTTGTTACTGTCTCCCTCTTTAGTATTCAACCCCAGACAATGATGGTATCTCTGCTCTTTTAAGCAGAAAAGGTGTCTGCCATTCAAAAATTTCCTATCTTCCCTTGACCCAGACATTCATACATACCTTTCTCTCATGCATCAGTCTCAATATTTGTACAGCATCAGTCAAGAAAAGGATCTTGGTGATGGGTGTAAATAAGCTTTGCAGTGAGGTTTCACATCCAAATATACACTGCTCAAAAAAAAGAAAGGGAACACCTAAACAAAACAATGTAACTCCAAATCAGTCACACCTTTGTGGACTCAATGTCACCAGTTAGGTAGTAACACTTATTGTGAATCAATTTCATCTGCTGCTGTGCAAATGGAACACACAACAGGTGGAAATGAGAGGCAATTAGCAAGACAACCCC
>JAOXNZ010000021.1:12125602-12138321 GCA_028566095.1 Kryptolebias brasiliensis | reverse complement strand
TTAACATATGTTTCCATATTTTTCTATTTTCAAAATACCAAACACCCAATTTTACGTAATTGCTGGATAATTTTTAATTTCATTTCATTAAAATTTTTAGCTTAAAAACAATATGTCTCTATTCACAGTTCAGTGCTTTGGACTGCACTGTGAATGCACTGCACTTTCATGTTAACGGAGCCAATTTTCACCAATATTTTGTTTGTATTGTCAATTTATAGCTTACCTAATGCACTGTTTATTCACACTGTATAGACAGTTAACCAGTGTGGGCTAAATCTGATGTTGGGATAGGATGCAATATGAATAAAAATGTTGTTTAAAGGGTTGAGGGAATTCATCCAAATGAAATGTCTTTGATTTAAATTCAAAAGGCAGTTCTGAGTAAGCAGAATGGGCTTTTAATAATGTTTTATTAGCTGCCCAAGATTTGGTCGGAGAATGAGGAGATGCTATTATGTCTGATGAATAGAATCACTTCAAGGCTCAGAATGAAGTTAGCACCATTTGTATTCAGCTTGTTAGATTCATAAAACCTTTTAAATCACTCTTTAGATTCCCAATATTCTTATTCTGGAAAACCACTTTCATAAAAATGAACAGAAACCTTAAAGAAATAGCTGAACAATAGCTGTGCAACAGGTACGTATCTGGTGGGAAACTGGCATTACTTGAATATATCATGGCACGGGGATCAACTCCAGTCCAGATGGTGACAGTAATGTTCAGTCTGAACATGGACTCTTGACAATAATTCAGGCTGGGACACTTAAACTTCAAGCAGGAACTTTTAGGGAAGTTGCAAGAGAAGCAAAAACTAAATACCAGCCACTTCAGCATGACTTTCAGGTGTTAATGCATCAACGAATCCATTTATACTCACACTTCTATAATTTATTTGTTATAATAATCAAATTACGCACACTATAAGAAGAACAAGAGGTGAGGATGCAAAGGAAAATGGAGGACACCCAGTCAATAATAGTGTTAAAGGGAGCTACCTTGATTGTAGGTAGCAATCTGAATCTGAACCATGTCACCTGTCAAAGTTTCCTTTAGCACTGAGGTGTCCAGTCCTGGTCCTGGAGGACCACTATCCTGCAGGTTTTAGGTGTTTCAAGTTCTGCAGAAGCCTGTTAATCACTCGGTCATTCAAACCAGGTGTGTCAAAGCGCAGGGAAACATCTAAAGCATGCAGGATAGTGGTCCTCCAGGCCCGGGATTGGAAAAAAGAAAAGAAAAGAAATTTGGGTACATGTATAAAATGAAATGCTGTATTCTGAGTCCAGGTGGAACTTACCATTTGTCTGTCACCATCTTGAATCTAGACAGTCACCTGAAACCTGATAGGCCTATTCTGATAACTTAAATTTAACTTCTGGGGAATATTTTTATCTGCATCATCAGCGCACTGTTTAGTCCAGCTGAAAACATCCCATCATGATGATGTAGAATTATTTTATCATACTTTATGTGACAAGAAATGTAATGATATTCTTTCTTCATTTTGCAAATATCTGTACCATCACTCACATGTCTTTGATTTAGACACAAGTTTAACTCTCACATGCTTCAGTTCAGGCTTAATTTCCAGCTTTCCCCTTTTCTATAATTTAGTTATGTACATTTCACTCTGTTCCCAAACATGAACCACGGTGTATGCATGTATTAGGATCAAAAATGAACCCATCCATAGTCGAGTGCATCTCCTTCAGGCTTTGTAAATATAATAAGCACTCAAAGAGACACTTTTCCAGCCCACTTCCCACAGTGCCAATGAAGAGTTCACAGACTCTGTCACGTCTACGATCACAGCCTCCCCTCTAAAAAAAACCTAACATAAAGCTTTAGCGCTCACCAGTCTGTCTTCAGCACATCCCGGCAATTAGGACCACAGGCCTGGGGGAGAAAGGATGGCAGATAAGAAAAGCTGGGCTGCTAAAAGACCACCAGCTCTCTGTGTACCATCTCAAACTGAACTCACTTTGAATTTCATCTCAGCTTCTGTTCTCTTGTTCTTGTTTTTTCTTTTTTGTCCTTCCAGTCTCGATGAAGTTATCAGAAATTAGTGTGAATGCTACTAATTATTCTCCTTTGTGCAAACTACAAAAGAGCTTAACAATGTCTTAACCTTTAAGGGGGTGTAATTATGGAGCTGAAAAGTGAGAATAAGTCAGTCAAAATGTTAGAAAAAAGCTGTGAACAAAGAGAAATATAATGAACTCATGAACATTTTTTTACTTCTTTCTATCTTGAAGGAGTTGTTCAAGTCTTCTGGAGTGGGGTTTTGTGGAGTGTTACAAACAACTAATGTGTTACCTGTTGTAGATTAGCTGTTTATAAAAACCTCAGTTTGTAAAGACCGGACTGAACAACTAGTCCAAGTAAGGCCAAGACCAAAGTAGACTGCTGCTGTCTTTACAATTGTATAAATCTCAGGAATCTGTCAAAGCACTAGATATATAAATTGTGTATTTAGTTGATTTAAAAAGTAATCAACAACCTTAAGATAAAACTAGGTTTTGAACTCCAGCAGCGGGATCCAATTCAAAACAAACAAAAACAAAAAAGAAATCAATGGAACAAGAAGAAAAAAATCCCAGATTTCTATATTTTGGGTAAAACCGATGTCTATAAACTTAGTTTATATTTCTTTTTGCTAGAGTGGACGAAAAGGTCATCTGAGACAATAAACAGAAAGACCTTCACAGCAGAAATATGAGGGAGGCAGAGAGAAAAAGTCTATAATGTGTGTAGTAAGAATATTAAAACACAACCATATGTTATTTGCTGCTGTATTCAGCTTTAAAATATAGTTTATTGGAATCTAAAGTGTTTTTCCATTAGGCTCTCATTTTGTAAATCATTAACCATAAAACTTAATTCCACCTTTAAAGAGGAATACATTATAAACCTCTCTTTTTATTGTTCATATTTTACAAAAAAAAGAAAGGCTAATCGTGCCTTTGTCTGACTGACTGTATCTCAGCAGGGAAATTATTGGTCATTAGAGACACTTACTGTACAGCACATTACAGCCATGGAGCAGCTTCAGTCAATATCCTTATCCTTACAGTGGCTCAAGTTACAAAAATAATGCAAAAAGAATTGCTGGCGCAAACACAAGCAAATCGTCTGGAGTATTTAGCAGAAGAAGCCAATAAATAAAAAGGACTTCTGTTTGTGAGATAAATGATAAATGAAACCTGATCTGAAATAAACAGTTCATTTCTTTGCTGGACGTATGCATCCCTATTAAAAAAAAATTAAAAAAAGTAATAATAAATATGTCTGCTGTGTCCTCATATCATGTTACATGTTTTATTCTGGCTGTATTGACTTCTGTTTCTGCAGTGATGGTGCATTTGATGACACGTGGAGCAGTGGTCGATCTCCAGCTTTGCAGCTGGACACCAAAGTGTCCCTGCACTTTACTTTACACTGTCCTGATATAGATAAGACCATCAATGAGAATAAAAAGAAAGGCAAATATATCAAATGAAACAATATAATACAACACAAAGTGCTATTTTAAGAATATTGCATTGTTCAAATAAGTTTTGTTTTTTTATGTATAAACCTTTTGTCTGGATGAAGCTTGTTTCTCTGTATTGTTGCTTTGGTGTCAGAGACGCTTGAGCTTTTTTGACTTTATGATAAAACATGCTGCTTCCTTTGAGCATCCCTTATTGTTTGTAACAACAGCAAACAATGGAATCCATCAGAGGGAGTGATTTGTTTTTATAGGTCCTTAAATGATGTACTTTGAAGCTGATATGGTGGAAACTGACTTGTTTTATGCGGCATCTTTTTGACATCAGGGAAAAGTGTGGCCTGATCACAATGCTGCAAGGCTGAACACTTTTTGGTTTGAACTTTTTTTTAAACTAATTTCTCTTCTTTTCATTTTTGACATAGTTGTTCTATTCCTTCCTCTGTTTTTCACTTTCTGTTTCATTTTTTTCTTGAGTGAGGCATACCAAGAATGTAATAAAGTGCATACCAGAGGTTTTGTAACATAAAAACACATTAAACCTCCGAGAGAAACTATAATAAAGAAACACTTTTGGCAGCATCCATGATTTCCCTCACATTCTTGCACACGTTTTAATTCTGACGGCAGAATATTGTGATTAAATGTCAATCTATCACAACAGTTCCCAAACTATATCCCAGAAGAAAACACCTCACCTTGTCTTTTCAAGGGAACAGGAGTGATGATTGACAAGTCAACACTATTCCTTCTCCCAACAGACAGAAAATGACACATCGAGTGCAGAAAGACATCCATAAATAACACCTGACCATCTTCGGAACAGTTTTACTTTGTGCACGTCACAACAACTGCTGTTTTCATACATACTTCAGGTTTGTGTTGCAGATTCATCCTGTTTGATCTGATCACTTTACACTTTAAAGAAATTGTTAATTTTACCACAGTGTTAAGATTTGATTTAAACAAGACAAAAATCATAAAATAAAATTTAAAAAGCCCAAGAACCTAACAAAAAATTGTTTTTGAATACAGTAAAAAGTAACATCCTCAGGTTTATGGCATCATTTGTATTTTGCATTTATATTGTAAAACTGGTCAAATTTACTTTTTTATTTATTATTTAGAAAGGCACAATTTCTGGCCCTACTTCCAGGACTTGAATTTATTTATTTTTTTTACTTTTCTGCTGCTGTTCCTACCCTAGTTTATATGTGGCAGTCCATGCGTGCAGAACAGTTTCTTAGCTGCTGCAGGAACTTCTAGATGAGCTGTCGCCTCCACTACTGTCAGAAAAAATACTTGATTCAATTGGATTGCTGTGCTGAGCAAAGACCTATTTAAATTCAGCTTTGCACAGAAGAACATTATTCTCCAAATCACAACATAACTGGAAATGAGCAGGGAGTAAATTTTCCCGTGTCAAATGTACACACAGTCTTCCTTTTGTGCAGCGTTGACACTCTGTGTTAGTGTGATTATTGTCTTTCTGTATTTTTTTTATGCATGAACAGATGTCTGCAAAGGTGCCTTCGGCTTCTCTTTCAAGAGAGAGATTTAAAGTCAAATCGGCATTCACGCTGCTCAGAATGTTGACGGCCCTCTGAGAGCACATAAACATAAAACTGCATGAAATTTAATAATGTCTTCCTGAAAAAAAACCATCAGTATCTGACTGTTCTCATTGTGGAAGCATCGGAAGGCAAATGAATTACTGTACAACGCTTAAGGAATGAAAATCACCTGGTAAAAACGTGTGTGGAGTGCATGTTAAGTGTTTAAGGGAAGGAAAGGAAGGATTATTTTCTCCTCATTAGGCTGAGCAAACATTTAGGGGGAAGCAATAACATGGGCACTTCTTGTTTTGAGTTTTTGTATCAACACAGGGTCAGAAATGAGTCTTATGGACAGTTTTCTAAATTTCCTTGTCCAGTATTCAACATACAGTTCAGTTCAGGTAACCTAAACACTGAAAAATAGTTGCATTTGTTTGAGTGGATGCCGCATTGACAGAAGTAAATTGCCACTGCATCGTTCAGGTCAACATCAGAGCTTTTATTCTAACTGCTTCTATCTTACAGGTTAAGCACCGAAGCACAAAGCTGTTAAGTTTGGCTGACGGTGATGAGCTGAGAGGCAAAGGTCATATTCATATGTATTAAGTCAATTATATTTACAGCTGATTATGTAAGAGATTTTCTGATGACCCATGAAATTGTGGTTAGCATTTTAGCCCCCTAATCAGCTAAGCTAACATGCTTGACTATGTCTCAAAACGGTGATGGAACGACCATGTGTTGGTTTAAAAATACATTTTAGGTTAAATGAAAAGTACTAGGTTTACTGTCGTTTTACTAAACTTTGTTTCATGACAAATAGTTCCTTTTTTCCACATTTCTGCACAGTGTCGCAGGGGGCTGGAGCCTATTAAGAGACGGGGTTCACATCAGTCCAACAAAGAGACAAACCTTTCACACTTAGTGACAACTTAAAGTCACCAATTAACCTAAAGGGCCTGTTCTGTGTGTATGGGAAGAAACTGCATTACCTGGAGAAAACCAACATATGCACAGGGAGAACATCCAAACTCTACACAGAAAAGTTGCATCAGTGTGAGGCGACAGCCCTAACCACTGCTCCGCCACGCCGCTTCAGTTTTTATCCAATACAGTCGGTTACTGAGCAATAATAGACAAGTGAAATTAAAGAGGAATTTTCTGTCAAGCCTTTCCCAACTAAACTGTAAAGAATCTACAGTATATATCAGCGCTTGATGAACAGTGCAAGTAAAGCAGCTGTACGTCATCTGTTATTTAAAGTGGGGGTGCTGTAGCAAATTATATAACAGCTCGGTATGTACCAAGTACATACTTGGGTGTGTTATGTTTTGCTTCCTTATTCCATTTCTTTTTCGTTGCAAAGTGAAAATCTAATAATAACTGCTCAGTTCTTGAGGCAGCCTTCCTCACCTTTGAGTTGGTTCAGTTCACAGTTAGACACAGTTGCTAGTTAAACAGCATTCAGTTATTGAGATACGATGTGAAAAAAGAAAGCAAGAAATATTTAAATGTCTGTTAAAACTTCAAAGCACTATAACACTGCTGCACCTCTTTCTGTGAATCAGATATAATAGAGTAAAAACCTTTGCATTATGTCACTCTAATCAGGTGTGCAAGACATAATACATAGTTCATGAAAATTGGAATTGAATCATCCAGGTGTGTGAGGCCCCAGTGAGTTGAAAAGATGTGTAACCTAAATTTAACATAAAAGTGATTGGTAGGCATCTATATCTAGTTTTGGATGCCAAAGTGAGGTCTGAATTTTGCTAAAATTGGTCAGAAAAAGGTATTACAAGGGTCAAATCCGTGTCATCTGATGTCAAATGCTTGCATCCAACTACATTCTGTAAAAAGCACAATTACAATATAAGACTGTAAAATATATATGGGGCATAGTCACTGTAGTATTAGGATTTGTATGTTTCAGATTTTTGCTACCCATTTTATAACATAATTAGGCACTCATGAGAGTATGAAGGATCAATAAATTGCTTTTCTTTTTAGTATGTACACAATTCACTCAGAATATATAGACTGTCATCCCTTACTAAGTTCGAGGTCACTACAACAAAGCAGTAAGTGTGCCACTGAAGCTCTTTAAAGACACAGCCCAGTCCATTAAAGGTAGTGGTCATTAGACTTTCAAATAATGTGCTTGTTTATCGTAATAGCCAAGGATGTCCCGGTCAGACAAGCCTTTTTCTTTCTCCTTGTCTGTTGTTGAGTGTCCTCTCCTGATAAATATCCCATTAACGCTTGTGTTCCTCTTGGTGGCCTGGCCATGTGGGAATACTGTTTGGCCACACACACACACAGAGTCAGTATAACTTGCTCGTGTTTGCCTAAATGTTTACGTCAACTCGTGCCTCACAGGCCAAAAACACAAGAATATCATTATTTCCTTTCCCCCTTGTGTTTTGTAGCCACACAATGGAGCAATTGTTAGTGTGTGGGTGTGTGAGTGTATCATATGGAGGCCACTTAGGTAAATTCCACTGGACCTGCTCAGACACCTAGTTTGCAGGATTATGTAGCACCTCCCTGCAGGCAAATCTCGTTTCCCAATCTGTCACTCCCCTTCTCTCCTCTCCATGACTACCCCACACCATGCCTTTTTGTTTGCTGCATAACTGAAGAAAAGTTCAAACGAAAAACGTGTGTATTCCACTCTCTGTCTTGGTGGTCATGTGGCGTTTTAAATCACTAAAAGTTTTGAAATGAGAGGAGAAATCAATATGGCCTTCCTGTCACAACAGTGTATACATTTCAGAAGCAGCAGGCAAGATCAGCTGATGTAGTTGTCATAGTTTGTCATCGTTTGGGTCTTTGTTGTTGGTTTTATTTTATAATACACGCTGTCTGGGTTTCTGGGGTTTCATTTTGAGTCTAGGCAGTTTTGGTTATTCAGTCCAGTTTATGTTATACTCTTGTAACTTTGATCAAAGCCTCCTGATGTCCTCAAAAGTTTCTGGTTCCTGGTCCTAACAGACCATCTTGCTTTTGTTAGTAATCAGCACACATGTTTTCACTTACTTGCTGTTCATTGTCACTTACCCCTGTTAGCTCCTGCTTAAGTCATGCTAAACATTAAACACATACTAACATACAGCATACTAAGATTATTTCTGTCAGGTTGTTTACATAACAAAAAAAACAAGAACAAATTTACCCAATCTTTTGGTAACAGATTCACATAAGGTCATGCATTGAATATTTATAGTAGTGCATTTCCACAACACATTTCTTTAATCTATGGTGTTTATTAAATAGTTAACAACACAATTTTTCTTTGAGTAACTATTTTGTAAGCATGTATTAGGTTAAAATAAAACACCTTAAATAAATATTTTACTGTAAAAACAAAAACTACAGATGGGTTGCTTTATTGCTGTAGATGAAATGTGCTCTGAGAGACAAAAGCAACTTTCTAATAAAGTTTCTGAAAAGCATTAAAGGTCAGTTGTGAGTTTGAAGTGTTTATGCGGACCATATTACTGTGACTTCTGATTTCAGCCCCCTTTGAACTGAGAACAGAGAGAATGGCAGGTTATACAGTGCAGGAGGATAAAATATTTAGTATTCTGTAGGAGTGCTATCCCACCACTGGTGTTGTGCCCTGCATAGATGCACAAAGTTTCTTCAGCTCCTCACTGAGAACAGCAGTGAAAACAGAGTTAGAAATGCAATCCTACAGATCCTCTATTACGTTCATGTGTATACCGCAGCTGTACCTCATAAATAGGTGCACATATGTTGTTGTTACAGCTGCAAGTTTGAGCACAATGTGAAAAGATGTTTTCTTACAGCTTCTGCTCTTTGTTCATCCCACTCAGGAACAAAGCTCCTTGTCTGATAATTTAATATGATATGTAATCAATATCTTTGGTAACGTTGCTTATTTTCTGCAATTTGATTATGTTTTGATCAGATTAGAGGTCTGTGGTTTATTTTCATGTGAAAAAGGTCAAATAATTCATAAATCTGAGTGGGTATAGATAAGATTACAGCCTGTACGGAAAGTAGAAGACACTACCAAGACAACAAAGCCAGCCTTTTGAAGATTTACATAAAACCTCACAGTTTTTCTCAATTAGATTTAATTTATTAGCAAACATACTGAAAAATTTTACATGCCAATAAGACCACTGACTATTTCAAAGCAGGAACATGTTGACTTTTTGCCACGCCACAAACTTTTTTGTCTTTTGCTTCACCTAGACTTGAAATGGAATTTCTGCTTCAGTGCCCATATAATTAACATACAAAATTATGATTTCATTACTGTCAGTGATCAGTACTGTACTGTAAGCAGACATATTAGATCGGATGTTTGTGGTGATGATCAGAAATTGTAATTTTGTGCCAACAGAACATACTTCATCTTCTTCCAGAGCAAGGTGCAATTCCAACAATAATTTGGGATTATGCACTTGGTTACTCGTGTTTTTATGCAGTGAAACTCCAGCCAAACAGGCATATCAGTACTTCCACAGTGAAAAGATCATTGAAGTGCGGCATGGCTGTTGCAGCGTTGTTGTAAAAAAGTATAGACAATAAAAATAAATATATATGAAGAAAACAATATCAGTTTAAAAAAATCTGAAGTGGGGTAGACAATGCCTGAGTCAAATAAAAACAGTATGATGTTTCTTTAAGGGAGTTTCAAACAGTTAGGATTGGCTTCTGTTCCTGAACTCATGCAGCACTCAGATGACTTTGTTATGGTATCCTGAAATCACACTCAGCTTTAAACTTGTATCACCCACAGACAAACAACAAAGAAAAGACATTAAGCTGCTCTCGCTGTACCAAATGCACAGTTGTCATCCCCTTAAATACAGCACAGTCTTCAGAGCATAAAATTAATTGCAGTCATTCTTCAGCTTGCCCATGCCAGGTGTCTGAGAGAGTCAATAATCTGCTAATTACATGGCGTTATAAGCTCAGGTCTGGTGCTGTGAGTTAGGCTGGTAGTCATTATTGGAGACACCATTCGCCACAGATCTATTGGCGTGAAGACCAGAGATGGGGTTTAAGGAGCACACTAGGGAGTAGTACACATTAAGACCACTATACTCTTTAGGTATGAAGTGATAAAATGTATTGGTGTCCTATTCTACACATGGTGTTAAAGTGACACAGCTTGATTTATTGATAGCTGCTATTTATTTGTTAATGCAGCAAACAAAGACAAGTAACTCATTAATCTAGTGTTTCAAACTGAGAGTAAAACATTAAA
Source organism: Kryptolebias brasiliensis (assembly GCA_028566095.1). Lineage (NCBI taxonomy): Eukaryota > Metazoa > Chordata > Actinopteri > Cyprinodontiformes > Rivulidae > Kryptolebias > Kryptolebias brasiliensis. Next base: position 12,128,027 of record JAOXNZ010000021.1, on the reverse strand, counting down.
TAATTTCATGAGTAATTTATAATAAATTAATATAATAAAATAATAAATTAAAAGTACTCTGCTGTTGTTCAGCCAGTTCCAGTTTGCTACTGCTGATCTAAATCAATCACTGTGACGTTAACCTACCTGAATGCATCACTTGTTTTATTCAACTGTGCACTAAACCTGCCAGAAAATCCTATTTAAAACAAAGTCCTGGTGGTTTGCAATCTTGTCTCTGTTCATGAATTGAAATGAGAGTCAGAGTACTTGTTTGAATTGAACCGTTTAGCTCAAAGAGCCATTGATGGCATTGACATTAGTGAGATGGTAGTCATGAAAAACTATATTTCTTTCTAATTTAAATAAAGATCTGTGTAAGATGTCAGGGAGACTCTTAGCAACAACATGAGGTATACTGCTATTCATAGAAACACAGCAGCAACACCTTAAACTTAAAAAGATGTTGACAAAATGGATATTCTTGTTCCATGAAGTGACTGCAGCTGATTAACAGTCAAGCCACTCAACTAAAAGTCAAGCGTGTGCTTAAAAAATGTAGAGGTATGAGATGAAATAGTAAAGCAAGACATATTATTTAACAAAAGCTTGGTTTAAGAGTGAAATAACTGTGAGTTTATCACATTATATTTTATTATATTAAAACAATATACAATAAGGGCCATAAAAATCTGTTCAGATGCAAATGAGGGACAAATCAGAGACCAATTACTAGCTGAAGATAGATCCATTGTATTTTACATGAACATGAAAGTCTGTATGTCTTCTATCTTTTTGTTGTCATATGGGCTTCTATTAAAAGAAAAACACACATTTAAAAAATATATATATACGTTTAGGGTGTTGATAAATACCATGTCAGAACATGTGTCTCTGTAGATGATTTCATCTCCATATTTTAGTGACTAAATCTTGTTGAAACAGTGCATCCTATTTTGTTCCATTGTGCTGACTCCAAAAACATGTTATTATTCCTCAGGGTGCTGTGATGTTTGACAAATTTGTCATCATTTTCTGCGCCAATCATCAGTCAGTTACCTCATGATCAATCACATGTCAGCGACACCTTAGCAAGCGTTACTTTTTTTTGGATCATCTATCAAATATAATTGCCTGTTGTGTTTGCAAAAGGCGGCGTGTGAGTTATCTGAAAAAAAGTTCCAACGTGGAACAAGAAAAGAAAAAGGGCCAATAGTCCATGTCCTGAAGGTACTGTGAAATCCTCTCCCACTGCAGGTGGAAGAAAGGAAAACGACTGTAGGCAAGAAGATGTGTTACAAAATTAAAAAAACAAAAGAAAACTCTGCAGTGGGATGAAGTAGGAGGGCAAGGTGTGGGTTAAATTCATGTTCACTGCCCCAGAGAGAGGAGGAGGAGGAGAGTGGGAGGACTAATTGTCTTTGTAGAGGCTCATAAAGTGTAGGGTCATTAGTGTTAATTATGCTGTGCTGTCACCAAGGCAGCTGTGATTTTCTGACTTCTATTGTTGCTGCAGCTATCATTGTCCTCACTCTGTGAGTCTGTCTGCGTGTGTGGATGTCTCTTCACCTGTCTCTGACTGCCTTTCTTGTTTGCAGCACATCGGGTCCAGGCCTCTCACACCTTCAATCGTCAGTTCTTCAGCTCTCCTTTCAGCGTATTTACACCTCAACCTGAATGTTGACTGTTTGTTTACCATTTTATTTTTGGTTGATAGAGCAGCTAAACTTTCATCTGTTCATTCTGATAACGCAAAGCATGACTCATTAGTGCATGCAGTGTAATGAGGAGACCAACGTCAAGATGTGGGCACAGATGACTAAAGATCAAAAACCTTCTCCGTTCTGGCTGTTTGACTGAACACAGAGAGAGTAAAGTCAAGTGTTACCTGTTGGAGGAAGCCTAAGGAACAAATCATTAGTGTTAAAGTGTTTAAATGACATCAGTCTGCCCACAATCAACCCAGCGTCCATATGTCTCATGATGGGCTTCACACTCTTGATTCTGAGCTCTTCATCAACCTTTACGTAATAATCACATTTACTTTATGTGTAGAAGAAAGATTTACAAATAGATGTTTTCAATAAAAGCATTACAGATGTATGTTTCAGTGTAACTCTAAAGAGTTCACCAGGAAGAGAAGAGCCAAGTAATTGTAACCCAGTTACATGGATATTAGCTAAAATGGTGAATCACTGTGAAGCAGCTCTCAACTCTGAGTTTAGAACTCGTAAATGCAGCACAATTAAGGCTGATGCTGGTAAACTTATCTGCTGCATTTACAATCTGACATCTTGCAACCTTTTTGTTTGCTGAGCAATGAGACTTGCAGGACAAATATTGATAATTGTTTATATTTTATTCCAGCCAAGCTGCTTCTGCTCTGTTTTTAGGAAAGCACAGTTACAAAGCTATTTTATGGGATCAGATGTGTGTCAATAGAAAG
>JAOXNZ010000021.1:12092659-12106963 GCA_028566095.1 Kryptolebias brasiliensis | reverse complement strand
ATAAAGAAACAAGTTATTATTTATTTCTTTAAAGTATTTATATGCATATAAGAAAGCATGTATGTAAAGGGAAAAACAAATGAAGAAAAAAGAAAATTCAAGATGACAGTGTTGCACGATTCACACAACTCATTCTGCCTTTGTTTCAATTTTCAAATGAAGTGAGAACAAAAAGGACAAATCTTTGAAATTACTCAGTTTGTACTTAAAGACTTTACCTTCTGCCAGAAGGCAGGAGCTCTGATGTGTGACAGGCCTGACAAAACTTTCTCTGCCTGAGTACAGACTGCTCATAAATATCCTGTAGTTCGGGGGTTTTCAGTCCTCCCCATCACACTCATGGTAGACTGTACCACACACTGCAGGTTGCCTCTGCAGAAACACTGCCGTACGCTGCTGACATAGGTGTTTTCTTGTTGGAGAGCTCTTAGTTCACGAGTATTATTCCTCTGTCATCTAACACCAATTATTGTGTTACAAAAATACACACTGAAGGATTTTTGGATTAGCATAATGATCAGCTGTAGACTTTTAGAGCCGAAGTCAAGTTCTAATGTGAATTTATAAATGTTAACTAGACTCTGTGAACACCTCATGAATAAAAATAATAAAAAAAAACCATAATTTTATTTGCCTTTAGGTGCTGTTTAAGTGCGGCTTGAGGCCTCCACTTACTGGAAATCTGTTTTCCCACTCTCCTTGTGTTCTCCTTGCATTTTTCTCCTCCATTCAACCAGATTACATTACTCTGTAAAATGTTATGGAATACTCTTTTGATCATGTTAGTCCTTTTAAAGATTTTCTATTCTCAGAGAGGACAAAAACACTTTTTCTTGTAGCCTTACTCTTTGTCCAGTCTATCAAATGTCCTCCCGGCGGACTGGAGAAACATTAGTACAGCTCACTCAGCTTTTTGCCGGAGGCGACAGCATCGGAGCAATGGGACATGGATCATGAGGGCGGTCTACAGACGGTGGTGAATAAAAGGAATTTAGGGCTTCATTTGTGTAGCAAAACCTCAGGGACGTTGGATGGGAAACATTTTACACTTTTGTTGAAAGATGCATTTAAACTACTTCGGGATACTTGACGTCATACTGCATTAAATGATGTTAAAGAAATACGCATGATTCACTCTAATATACGATGTCTACATGCTATGAATATGTTGTCTATATCATGTCAAAACAATACAATACTGTGTTTTAAATGTTGGTTGTTGTTAGCGGTGGTTCTTCACTGCAAGACGGGTCAAATACCAAATAAGTTGTTTGTCTTTGAGTTTGATTTTTCTGTCTCGGTCTTTGTCTGTCCTCTGACCTTGTGCAGGTTAGTCGGGTTAAGTGATGACTTTGATTTGATCTCAGGTTTGAGATGAGAGTTCATGGTTGTCTGTCCCTGCCCCTCACATAGTGTCTGATAAGAAACAGCCCCCAAACAAACAAACAAAGTTTGCTGCATCACCTGCTGTCATAGATTGTCTGTTCCAACTATACTGTAATAGAAAACACTGACAGAAGGTTTACTCAAAGTTATGAGCAGCACAAAAACACACTTCAATGAGGCTGGACGTATTAAATTATTGGAGATCTTTGATTAATTATATTGGCAATTTATGTAAAAATTCAGAATGAGAGATAATTGTTTACTTATCAAAATAAACTGAACAGCAAATAATAAATTAATTATAGGTTTAGCATTCCTTGAAGTGATAAATGTAATGCTTTCAGAGTCTTAGGGTGGCTGAGTTTTGTACAATAATTGAAACAGATTTTTTTTACATGTATATTAAAACAATAAGGTTTATTTTACAAATTGTTCTGTGCTGACACAATGAACAAAAATATTTTAAGGGGGATCATCATGATTTAAAAATAACTAAATGCCAACATTTTGCTAAAAAGAAAAATAGATCAAATAATATGAAATTGATGGCAAAAAGTTTGGTCCTAAAGTCTGTTTGTTCATATTAATTACATTTTTCTGTCCATTAAATGTATTTTTTGACTTGCTTTATATTATAAAACCAGACTAATTGTCCACCTTGAAATGCTTGAATGTTAATAAATGAAATGTGTGTCAGGATTTTAGTTCTTTTTTAATCTTTTTTTAATCTGTGTTTGATTTTCATGTTTGTTTTTTTTGTTTTCTTGTGATCCTTGTGTTTATATTGGTTCCCTGTGTTTCTTTGGGATGTGTTCTTGTGTGGTTCTGCTACCTGTGACCTCTGTGTTCCTTATGCCATTCTTCACTCTCCCTCAATTCATCTCTTCAGTAGTTTTTCAATCAGCCTGTCACGCCCACTTCACCTGTTCCCCATTACCTGTCACTGCAGCTACAGTCAATCTCACGCTCACCCTCAGCCTTTATATTTAGTCACTTCCATCTCATCCTCGCTGGTTCATTGCTGGTTTCTGTGCCACAGTCAAGTTATGTTCCTTGCGTCTCCTTTGCGGTCCTAAATGTAAAAATTCTTATAATTCTTATTATTGAAATATCTTTGTTGTGGATTCACAACTATTGTCCAAAACTGCAGACAACTCGACATTTTCACAGCCCATAAATTCTCATATTCAGTCCCATTATCCAACTATCATTTACTTCATCATTTTCATTTTTTCAAACTTTATTCTGCCCTGTTTTAGATTGAATTTGAGGTGCAGTGTAGGGAACTTCAGCCCTAGCAATCTATTTTAACTTTCTTAAACATGAACTAGATTATGAGGAACTGAACACATTCTGTAACAATAAAAACTAAGAGAAAGATGGATGTGAGCTGACGAATGAACATTAAAATCAAAATATCAACAATAAACACCTTTTTTCAATTTTTCTAAACTTTGGAACTTGAATGTTTATGAGGAGTAATTCTTACATAAATCTTTTAACAAACTTGAAATATTTGACATGTTATGAAATGAGTGTATTTATGTCATGACACACATTATGCTAATAAAGTGATATGGCAGTGGCATGTTTAAGCTGATTACATCAAAATCTCTCCGTCTGCTTGCGTTGCATGTTAATTTGAAGATACTCAGCTTTTTTAGTTTGCTTGTTGACATCGTAAATCATAAGCAACACTTCATTATAGTAATTTCTTCTGACAGAACATTAATGCCTGTCAGTAGAAATACTAAAAACCTAAATTGATGAGGCTTGTCTCAACAGCCCACCAACCACTTCCAAATGCGAGCCCAAAAATGATCCATTACCATTTAGTTGAGACTTGGATCTGTCAATATTTCCTAAAAAGCTCCACAAGACAGCACGGATAAGGGGATGTCCAAATTTTCAGTCATCTTTGGCTCAGACTCACATGCCCGCCCTTCTGTCGGCTGCTCTGAGCTGCCCCCTGACTGAAACCACTTGTTTATTCTGTGACTCCATGTTGGCTTCCAGACCGCTGTGACCTAGGAGCAGGGCAACTTTCTGCAGCCCTGCCTACCCCGAAACCGCTGTCCCTGGCTGGAGATCAAAGCTGTCTGGTTTGCTCAGAACACAACCACTCTGAGAAGTGGACTCAAATCCCGCCTGGACTGAGACAGTGAACACAGCAGGAACACAGGGCGCTGGTGACAGCATGATTAACATGTGACAAAACTTTATCACTGCAGTCCTGCTTGAAACTGCCTGACGTGCCTCCTTCCTGAAATACATCTGATGTTTTTGTTTGTTTACATGAATGAAGAGGTATTAAATATATGAAAGAGATAATCCACAGTTATTTTTATTTAAGTGAGGTTCTGTGGACAGATTATGAAGACTTAATGTTTTACTTATTAAACTTACCGAGAAATAAATTGTATTTCACAGGACTGATGAGCTAACAGCTAAGAAGAGGATGAGACCAAAGTGGATTTCTGCCATTCTAAAACAATTACAGTCTTAAAAATTGTACAGCGGTTTATGCAAACACTATTCTATAAATCATCATCAACAATTTTGCATGACGTTATTCCAACAGATAGATCTCAAGATATCTCATTCCGAAGAATTAGTGTTTATTTCTGACCAGCTTGACTAGCTAATGGCTAGTCCAAGTGGGGCAAAGACAAAGGTGGACTGCTGTTGTCTTAAAAAACTTAAAAAAAGGTTTAATAAAATAACTATTTTATGAACTGCCATCAGATTCTCATTACACAGTTAATGCAGCAGAAATATTTTGGGCTTCCTGCTGGAAGTCCCCCAAGCTGCACAAAACTGCTACAGCTACCTGCTGCTGCCACTATTTAAACCTCCAAATGACCACAAGGTTCTATAGAAAAAACTTTGCAATGTGAAACTGACAGACATGTAAAAGTTTTAGAAATCAACATTTGCATAAAACTCATTTTAGAGACTGGAAATAAAAAAAAGGAGTGTACCATCTTTTTCACATGTGATCACATGAACATGTTGAAAATGTTCACACAGGAAAATGTGCAAAACATGGTTCAGATATGTCACATGATAATTTAGCAGGCTGTGACATTCATGTGGGGTTTTTTGGATGGGCTAGAAAGGCAGCAGTGTTCTTTGGTCTTGGCCTTGCTTGGATTAGCCATTAGCTTGTCAGTCTGGTAAGAATTAAACTCTAATTTCTTCAAACTGAGAAAGTTCAATGAGCTATCTCAACAGGTAAGATATTAATAGCTCATAACCTTTCCACAAAGCCCCACTTCAAAAGATGTGAACTGTCTCTAACTGGCTGAATGTAGGATGTTGCTGATTTAAACAGTGAAGACAGCAAAACACACATTATTCAGAATTGTAGCACTGTTTAATTATAGACTTCCAAAATTTAGAAACAAATCTTTGTCCAAATACAACAGGAAACATGTCATCTTTTTACTTTTATTGTTTTTTCCTGTAGCAGGTGAGAGATCAATGAACTCATAATAAAAGAGGAAGTGCAGAGCCAGCGCTGACATCCTGAAATAACTATTGACGTCTGCTCAAGGTGACTCACTTACCAGGAAATAAATTGCTCCTATACAAATTCATGTCTGTTTGGCAGCTTTTGGAAAATCTGGACAATCAGATTTATTCAGCAAATGAAAAGTGGTCTAGATCTGGGGCCAAAATAGTTCCCAAACACTGCGTGGGGTTTTAAAGAGTTAACCAACTTCCTGGTCATCGTGGCATAAACAAGTTTCACACCTGACAGGCTGCAGCTTCATCATTAGGGACGGCGCTCTCGCCAGGGCCATCAATAAGCAATTATTCTAATGCAATTAAACATGACTCTTCCCCTCTTCTTTGATCAATAAGGATCATTTCCTATAATCACAGGAAATGTGTCATGGAGGTCCAGCGGGGGTGTCACTCCTGTAATTAAGCCCCAACACTCCTCATTGTGAAAACCGTAGAGCAAAACAGGCCAGTCCCTCCCACTCTTTAACCTCATCCTTCCATGGCAGAATCCGGTGCTGTCTAATTATGGGCTTCCAGGATGAAAAGTCAAAGCCAAACATAACAGGAGACATGCCATCACACACACACACACACACACACACACAGTGGCTCTGTAATGGGAAGAGAAATGCCTATTACTCACTATATTTGAGTGTCTGTCATGCCTTTTTATGTCTGAATTTAAGAGGCATAGCAAATGCCCTGCAGTGACCTGTGTGTCAACAAGCGAGTGGGAGCAGGCCAGTAACAGGATGTGGCCTGTGATGCCGAGCCATGCCAAACTGTTGTGTAACAAACAGCGTGTTAAACCAGCCAGAGTCAAGAGGAAGAGGTGAGAGCTGGTTGTTACTCCGTTACACTCGTGTACTGCTCTGCAAGCAACACGTAAATCAGTGTGGAGAATGCCACATCATCACAAGAATTGTTTTCCTAGTTGATGACCCATAAAATGTCAGTCTAACCCAGGAGTGCAGGTAAAAGTCTCCCCAGGTTATCTCATCCCAATGGGTGGCAGAGCACAGTGTCCTTTCTAACTGAAAATACAAAGTATCACAAGAAACCCAGTAAACAATCTGTTTGGTTTATAAAAACAGGTTTTTGATGGTCACTTCGATCCAGTACAGCTAAAAATGGCTGGTTTGTGGAACAGTGCAGCATGGGTTATGAGGTTGTGCAGCAAAGCATATAAACTTTACCTAAATTCCTCACAGGACATTATTTTCCCCTCTCAGCATATTTTTTTTTACATATAAACAAATAGTGCAGATCTTTGAAAGAGGGGTTCTGTGAAGAGGTTATGAACAAATAATATCTTACCTGTTGCAGATAACTTATGACAGCCAGCAGCAATATAATGGGTGGTGTGGGAAAATTTTTAGGGAAGCTATCTCAAACAAGAGAAACTGGATTTTCTGCAAAACTGTAGTGGGAATACTGAGTGCTGAATGACCTTGTTGCACAGTATTGCAAAAGTTAAAACAGACTTGTTAAAGCTAAAAGAAGCAGAACACTCGCTAAATGCCCAAAGTAGCAAAAGGCTAGCCAAAAGTATTAAGATGCTAGCTAGAAACCAAAAGCAGCAAAGTCTAGCTAGAAGCTAATAGTAGAAAAATGTTAGCTAAAAGCTAAAAGTAGCAAAAGGCTAGATAAAAGTATCAGAAGGCTAGCTAGAAAAACAAATAGTGTGAATGTTGAATCAGCATTCACATGATAAGTGGCTTGTAAAGAAAAGGCTAAACAATAGGATAGCAACAATATTTTTCTCTGACTAGCCTTTAGTTCATCGGTCTTGTCAGAATTAAACTCCAAACTGAGGCTGTTCAGAAAGCTATTTATAACAAGTAATATATCTCTGTATCTTCTGTTTGACAAGCTAAAGCCAACATCCAAAGCATGTTATTAAAAGTGACACCTCACTAACAGTATCATCATTATTCACTCATGCAGATTACTTCTGTTTGGTTGAGCAGTGATCCAGCTTCAGCTCTGTTTGGAACAGAGACAGCCTGTGATCTCCCTCTGAGACATCCCATTCTGACATGCAGGGAGCTAATATGACAGCATATTGCCACAGAGACCGAGCTTACCAATAACCTTGCTGAAACAAAGGACTCTGCAACAGCAAGTGGCATCAGGCCTGTCCTCTTCTATTGTTAGGCTGTTATTAGGGGTCCAAGCCCACGGCTGCAAAACAATGGCATGGTAAAGCAAATGGTGTATGTTCCACTGATGTACTTTTTCTAATTATGTCATTCTAAAAACACTTTTTTGACACTGAACAAAGAAAAATAGCTGGCTTTTATACTCAGAAGGGGCACACTGCAAAGTAAGCTAACCTTCAAACTCTATTAGTAGCTTGAAGACACAAATAGGGAACAAAATAATGACTTATGATTCTACAAGCCCGAGCTATAACAAGTCCTCGGATGATTGGTGGGGTAGATGTTGGGGGGGGGAGGGGGGGTTACATGCGACAAGGGGCTTGGACCCCGATGATAACTGCTTGCAGCTCTAGTTGGCATTGCTTTGGGAAAAGATTGTTAAATTATCCTTTTAGGCCACTGAATGTGATTCTCAGCAGTTGTTATTTTCCTGTTAACATTATGCGCCGTGAGCGAAGAGCCAGATCTGTAATGATCAATCACTTTGTCCTATACCCTCAAGTGAAAAGACGTTACAACAGAATTTTGTTAGAAGCAAAATAACCAGCAAGCTCCAGCTTCAAAATGGTGAATAGTTGTAAAGATCCAAAGCTTAAGTTGTTCCCGCGTGACGGCGTCTTAATGCAGCATCTTTGGAAGATTTAATGAAAAACAAAGAGATTCTTTTATTCCATCTTTGCTCTAATTTCAAGATGAAACAGCCAAACTGGAGAACAAAAAGAGTTCAAGATGTTCAATCAAAAGACGCCACAACTTTAACAAAAATATTGAAAGCTTGTGGGATTTTTAATTTGTGAAAGAGACATGTAGGAGAAGTTCCAATGTAAAAAAAGGTGTCATTAAAAGGATGGAACGTACAGTGGAATAACACTGTCCTCTCATCCAAAACTTGATACCCTTTTTTTCCCTTTCCTTTTACTTTTAGATGCACTTGATGTTGGTTTACTTAAAACATGTGACTTAACGGTTTACAAACCAAAGAAGAAAAAGTATCACGTCCTGAGTCCACTTGTGTTCCTCTTGTTTCAGTCAGTATGAAAACAAATCTTGTTTTAAAGTTAAAAAAAATGTAAAAATCATAGATTTATCTCATGTATATGATTTATTATGTTAATTTTGCAACACCCCTCGCAGAATGTGTCAAATCAAGAACAAAATAGTAAAAAGAAGACTGGATGATTCCCATTTGCTATACATACTATTATCAGTCTGTCAGCAGGGATGGTGAACACAAAGCGTGGCTTGTAACTTTTGTCAGGTTACATCATCTGCTTCTTTTCTACTTGGGCAGACAACCGAGGAGTACTTCCCAGCAGGATCCTAAATCATGCAGCTATAGAACTCAGAGGAATACATGAAGACAAAAATTGAGGTAAACTAAGAAAACACATGACGGACAGCATGTGCCACTACAGAAACTCCATTTTTCTTTAAAAATCCTCCCTCGTATTGAACTGAGCTTGTTTGATGCTTGTTGAGATGCTGAGCTTGTTGAGATGAAAAAAATAAATAAAGAAGAGACATCTGCCATCTGGCCTTTGATGGCGGTATAAATTGGGACCTTGAGTAACAATAAGGTGTCAGCGATAGTGTCAGCTGACGAGTGAATGATGGACAGATGAAAGTTCAGCAACCGAGCACTCAGATGACAGATGGGTCAGCAGCTGCCGTAGCTGTCATGTCTGCTTTGGAAACAGCCCATCCTTGGCCATGCATGCAGTCACAGAAAACATACACAACCACGCTTCTGTTTATTCAGTTTAAGGTCGTGGCCTGCTTTCTTCCCTGAGCTTTCTTTGCTCTCCGATTCCATGAAAGATCGTAACGTTAGGTGTGTAACGTTAAAACAATAGTTCTGATCTTGTAAAGTAGAATTCTGTGTACAATGAATATCTTACCTGTTGTAGAAAACTCCTGAACAATTTCAGTTTGGAGAAGTAAAGAATAAACTCTGACTGGACTGATGACCTAATGGCTAGTCCGAGCAAGCTATGTTTAAAGTGGATTGCTGCTTTCTTAAAACCACTCCAATCTCAGAACTATCATAGCTTTTCATGCAAACACTACTGTGTAAACCTTTACGATGCCAGCAATTTAACATTAAGCATTTATTCTGACAGAAATGTTTGAATATTTGTGCAGGAAATGCCTCAGGCTGCACTGAAAGGGTTACAGCTAGCTGCTGTTGGTGCTAAAAGCCCTAGCAAACAACCACAGAATTTGATGTACATAAACAACCATGCAATGTGAAACTAACAGCGATGAAAAGGTTTAGAAAATCAAGTTCTCATGAACTGCTATGACATTTTTGACATTGATATCATCATTTTGATATTCTGCATTGATGAAGCCTTTGTCACACCTGTTCACAGCAGATGAAAAGTAGTCTTTAGGCTAACTTTGACACATTTACAGCATTGACGTGCACTGTTCTTGATAAATAAACTAAGAAATTAAAACTGGAGTTGTTTTAAGATACCAATCCACTTTGATTTTGGTTCATAATTTTTTAACCCCAATTCAAAATATCAGAACTATCTTTTTACTACATATATCATAGTCCAATGAATGTTTCTTTGAGCAGTAAATTAAACTGAAAGCAGCTGAATTTATAGCCACAAATTAAAGCCCCTACCTCTATAGTTTCCACAATTACAACTCCTTTAATAATATACTCATATTTCTGAGCCACAACAGATCTTACACTGTTCAAACATGTTTGTTTTTTACCCTATCACAGACAGTACAGTAGTAATGTGTCCTTTTCACACTTTGTCCCACTATATATTCCCAAAGAAGTCCATTTTCAGCTTGTTCTCAGTGAAGTGAGTAAATGTGTCATTACTCACCCTCACACCCATTTTCCTTAACTCCATTTCAGTCACTAATTCAGCCTTTTCTTTTATCCAGCCTGCTGTACCCATTGAAACTCCATTTCAAAACATTTTCCTGATCCAATTATTCTCCAATTATACCTTCTGTACTCATGAAATATTTGCACATCCACTTATGTTTCATCTTAAAATTACCTGTTAATAAATCATGAGGCTCATCCGAGCCCAATCTGATGGAATTTACCGCTTTTTTATGGAAGACAGTCATAAAAACATGTCATAATTTTTCTCCATGGCTCCCTTAGGAAATGTGTTTGATTTATTGCATCAGACACATGTTTTGCCTTCATCTGGTGTGAAAGTTATTGGTCTGCAGTGTTTTATAACTTTGTCTTTGCCGATTAGTTTGTCATCACTGAGGTTGAAAAAGTGGAGTTGAACTTCCAACCTGAGGTAGACAAGCCCCAGGGTCAAACTTTCAGACTCGCAGACACAAAAATATTTATTAGTGGATTCCAAACCAGACTGGAATCCATAGTATGAGTTTATTTATTTATTTTTTTTCTGTTTCATTCCTTTCTTTATTTGAAGAATCAAATGATTCAGTCTTTGATATCCAAAGCTTATTAAATAAAGGCCTAGCATTTCTTGAAGGAAGGCATTTTACCCGTCATCTTTCATGCCAGAGTTTTAAACTAATATCATTTTATGATAAAAAAAATGACAACATTATAGCCATTTGGGTCAAACCTTGGAAATGATGTTCTGTGTAGTCTCATGCAATATTGCATGGATCTCATGAGACATGTTAGTGCTTAGAGTGTGTGTTGAGGCTGGCTCTCAGCTACTACCTCACCAAATTTTAGCTCAGTATCTGTAAAATTGTCTGAGTTATTATAATTTTTGTATTTCCCAAGGTCAGATGGCTGTGGCAGCCATCTTGAATTGAATTGACTCTGAATGTCAATCAGTTGTAGAAGTGCATCCAATTATTAATTTCTGAGCGTTTCATTAAAATCCATCCAGTGGTTCATAAGATATTTTGCTAACAGACAGTCAGCGTTGACTCCAATAGCAAAGTTTTAAAAACAGATCTTTTACAATCAGTTAGAGCTTTGTGTGTTTGTTGGGGATGACTCTCAGCTACTACCAGACCAAATTATAGCTCAATATCTGTAAAATTAACTGAGTTAAAGACAGTTTGGTTTTGCTGTGAGTTGTAGATGTCCTTCCAGGAGTATCATTCTGCTGGAATAATGTTAACGTGATGGCAGTTTAAAGGTTTAAAATAATGGAAACTGTCCTAAAGTTTTTGAAACTGCATCTATTTTTAATCTTTCCTCACACGATATTAAATATGTCTTAAGATTAACTCAGGTCTCTGCTCAACGTCAAACCACACTATATGCTAAAAGCAACTGTTTTACACCCGCAGGAGCAAACAGGTCCCACAATAAAATGTGTTTTTCTTCATATTTGAAAAACATTTTTCTTTCTTTTCTTGTGCAGCTGCAAATTATACCTTTTTGGTGTCAGGAGATTCGGACATGCCTGCGCAACGCTTTTTTGTTTTAGTGTTTTTTTGTCGGTCTTGCCTTTGGGAAAACATTTGGTTAGCATGTTAACTTTAAGATCCTGTTTTATTTAGATGAACAAATCTTCCAGCACCACAGACCTCAGCTCGACACCTATGGGAGGACGAGCCGAAGCCAAGAAAAGCTCTTCCAGTTGGGCTTGCATGGTGAGTCGTGCAAAAGCGAGCCCAGACAAGCCAAAGAAATATGCATATTTTGCTAATTACAGAACTTTAATTTGACTGAGCTAAATACAAAATGTTTAAAAAGCCTTTTGCCATTTTCTTTTTTCTTTGGCAGGCAAAAAGCCTCGCCCTTGGCAAACTGAAACTCCACGGATTTTAAAGTGCTATCCATTTAATTCAAGTTAGACAGAAATGTAGTCCAGCCCAATTATAAGTGCCAACTGCAGTAATTGCTTTTGATGTTTTCTGTTCCTGCAGTTCACATGAACACTGTTTGCACTTTATCGGGGAATAAAGTAAATAACCTCTGAGGAGACGTGTGGGTGTGTTTGGACAGCAAAAAGGCCTAAAATTGAGGTATAATGTTTGAGGACGATAATTGAACTGATTAGAAATCTTTTCATTAGAATTAAGGTTTAAAAACAGTTTCTGTTTAAAATAGAGTATAAAGAGGAGATTCAATATACGGCTTATTTAAACTTTAAGCTGTTAAAGTATGCTTTTTGAGATTTTCATCTTCTCTTATTGTACATAGGCTCTTGCGAAAGTTGGAAAGCCCCAAAACAAAGGGAGCTATTCTTTGCCCCAGGAGGCCAAAAGGTTGTTGTATTTAATGACTTTTAGAAATTAAAAGTTGATTAAATCAAGTCAGTCACAGTGTTTGACTTTTCCTCTATGAGCTTTGATCAGACAATTAATCAGACTAATCCTTTCAGTTTGAATTCTGACAACTTCTGAAGCTAAAAGTGAGCATCTTGTGGGCTTTGGAAGATAAGAGAAACACATTCACATGTTTGATTAGCCACATGTTAAAGGGATTTTTTTTTAAGTGATTTCTGGTGATAGGTTGTCAGCACTCAGTATCTTACCTGCAGTAGCTAACAGCTAGACTTGGGCTTATTCCAGAGTGAAAACAACTCAAGTTGCAGACAACAACAACAATGAAGCTGCAGTGTTCCAACACAGACAGAGATCTAGCCTTAGATGTCTTAATGGTGCAGTGTAAAAGTTTAAAATAGAGCAACAACTTGAATCACCATAAAGATGAATCCTAAAATTAGTCAGTTGTAGATGTACATTCAATGATTACTTTCTGAGATTTTCATTAAATTTGTCCCACTGGTTCATGAGATAACTTGCTACAGAAAATCAAACACACACGCAGACAGCCTTCAGCGGCGCACAATAATAAACAAACAAACAAAAACAGCAGACAGTCAACCTACTTTTCAAAGTTACGGTAAATGGTCCACACCTGTGTAGCACTTTTTTGACCTCTTCAGGTCTTCAAATAGCTGTACGGAGATTCTCATTTACCCGTACACTCATACAGGGCTTTCTGTTATACACTATATGCACCACTTTAATAGTCCCACTCATACACTGATATCGGTGGGTGGTGGGGGGGTACAGCGTCTTGCCCAGGGACACTTTGATATGCTGCTGGGCCTGGAGATCGAACCTCTGACCTTCCGATCAGAAGTCTGTATTCTTTAGGAGACACCAGCTCACTCATCTGTCAGATTAGACGACGCTATAAGAATCCTAAAACCGATCTTTTTCCAGGTCCTAAACACCTGCCATCAGCTAACACTGATGTTTAGGACACTTTCTTTGCTCAGTCTTAAGCACCCTTCAGGGTCCAACTTTAAGAATCAGTCCACTCCCGTTCTCTGTAATGAAGTACCTGCAGGACTGTGCGTGAAGCGGCGCCGGCGCCCTCTGGTGGCGGTTAGGGGCGTTGCAGCCTCTCCTCTCATGTCACAGTTGCCGCTGCTGCTTGTATGTGCAGACGCAGCCAATCTCTTCCTCATGACGCCACCGAGGCTGGGCTCAGATGTCTTCGATCCTAAGATTTAACAGACCCACCCTGGATGCGAGCGCTTGGAGGTGAAGACAAAGCAGCGTGAAAGGGAGGAAGGACCGAATCACGACCTGGACCCGAACACCTGCCGGAGCTGCTCTCAGACAGACCAGAAGAAGAAGAAGAAGGGGGGCAGCATCCGAGCATCTTTCTGATGACCTCTTCGATTTGTGGAGGATTCTTCTCCTTTGTCTCTCCCCTTGTGCTCATGAATTCATCCTGAATACGCTCGGACAGCTTTGGTTGTCTGTGTGACTTTTTTCTTTTTTTTTAAGACACGTCTGACTGTCTGCGCTGCTTTCGATGCGTTTAACGGGACCCCACTCCTGTCTCTCACACTTCCTCAAACATTTACCCTGTCCTCCGTCCTCCTGACGCCCTGTCCTGGTCCAAGAAGGGAGACAAGGGTTGAGCTTTAATACAACAATGTGCTCACCTGTCTGGCACCGCTGCTGTGCGCTCAGAGGCTGTCAAACATGACGGAGTTTCCAACATAAGCTGCAGCTCGTCGCCTTTTCATAGCAACAATTGGACATCAGTGTCAGCGCCGCGAAGCTCGTTTCGTGTCAAAGGATAGAGAAATAACCATGATTTTGTTTCGCAGATTCCGAGTGTTGATCCTCATGGTGTTTTTGGTCGCGTGCACTTTGCACATCATGATAGACCTGCTGCCCAAGCTGGAGAAGAGAGCTGCCGGGGCGGACGGCGAGGACGGCGGCGGCGGCGGCGGCTGTCAGTGCGCCCAGCACCCGGCCGGAGAGGCGCAGGGCTGGGGCAAGCAGCGCGCCG
>JAOXNZ010000021.1:12055598-12074795 GCA_028566095.1 Kryptolebias brasiliensis | reverse complement strand
AGTGTGAATGGTTGTTTGTCTCGTTTGTCTCTATGTGGCCCTGCAATGGACTTGCGACCTGTCCAGGGTGTCCCCCGTCTCTCGCACAGTGACTGCTGGAGAGAGACACCGGCTGCCCGTGACCCAGAATGGAAAAGCAGGTAAAGAAAATGGATGGATGGATGGAAATAGTACCAAAATTTGCATTATGAAAATATACTCCAGTAAAGAAAACTTAAACCTACACTGCAATATTTTTTTAATTATTTTTGAAATAATATTTTAAATTAAAAATGCCTACAGTCAATGTGTCTCTGTGTAATTTAACTCCTTTAGGTTGTTTTTTTTTTTCCAACTTGAGGTTAAACTAAGTCTATGTGGTCTATAGAGAAAATGTGAATTTAAGGCTGCAGGTCATGTTTTACCTTGACCATGCTTTTGTTATTGTGTCCTTGTTACACAAAGAGAATCAGGTAAAGGGATAGGCTGGTTATTTTCAGATAGTTATTAATAGTTAGTACCTTATCTGTCATAAAGCACAAAGTATGAAGGAAGAGGCCAAAGTCTTTGTCAAGACTAGGTTAATAGCTAGCCAAACAAGGGCTCATTTTATATTTTGTTTTTCAGGTTTTTAAAACAACTCTTTCTCTAAAACAAACGCTACATTATCAAATATTAAAACTGTACACTTTTGCATGACACCATTTGTTTAGTTTGTTGCTGTTTTCTCAACCAAACAACGTTTGCGTGTTCCTACGCAGCACGGAAGTTGTTCGGTTGAGAAAACATCAACAAACTAAACAAACGCTGTCATTCCTAAAGTAGTGCATGGGCTCAACTGTCTTTATTGGTTTGAAAAGGTGAAGGTGCAAATAAAAGGCCTGAATAGTGAGGCTTGCACAGTGTTCATCACTGGTTTTCCTTTAGGAGATGTTTGTTCAGTTGTTTGCTCAGTTTACACAATCCATTGCTGCTGAAAAGCCCCATAATCATTCATTGCACTAAAAATAGGGCTGAAATTTATTTTGAAAGTGATGTGGATAGCTGCTGAACATCCAGAGGGTTGTCAGAAATTAATTGTGGTTTTAGTTGGAAGTCTCCTCCTCAGTCAGTTCACATACTCATTAACCTTATTTATACTCAAGCACACTGGACCTGCTCCATCCCACTTAGCGCTTACACAAGTATAAATGCAACCCTTGGAACTGTTTTTCCAGTCCTTTCACCACTTCGTCCTTTGCCACCGTCACCCACTCATGACCACAATGACATCTCTCAGCCACCACTTAGCCTCTGATAGATGGTTTCTATTTAGGAATGGCATGTGACCACAAACCGCAGTGCACAACAAGCCTGTTGACAGGTCTAAATAGAAAGATTCAGCTGTGGAGGAAACAAAGCTCGATTTGAAACCTTCCCACAAAATAGCTTTCCATGTAGGCCTTCTGGATTGCTTTTTTTGGTAAATGTATCAAAGCTTTTAGTTTATTGTAGGTAGGTTTCATTCTGCTGTATGCAGTCTATTTGAAAGAAGAAAAAGCAGTGCTGAAAATATCCACTAAAACTGACCTTTTCTCCTTTTCCAGCATTATTATGAACTGCTGGAGCTTGTAACTTTTAACTTCTAGTAGAAGGGGTTGTTTCAACTTCTCAAAGCTTCTCAGGTAATTAACTAATTCATTTGGGAAATAAGGAAAAGAACTACTGCACACGATTTGGTGTGGTCATCATTCATTAACAAAACTCAGCTTGAAATAATGGATTGGTTCCAAGTTTTTTAAGCATTACTTTAAAGTCTTCAGTGACTGTCTAAAATAAAACCGTGCCAAGTTTCTCTGTGAACCAGCTGCTGTGTTTGTGACTATAAATGCAAGCATGTTTGTGTTTAGCATTCATTGTGGTGTGTTGAGAAGGAAATCACAATGAGGATGATGAAAGAAAAGAAAGGAACGGAAATTGGAACTGAGTGATGGAGATGGATTTGCGGATACAAGACTAGCTGGTTTGCATTCAAAACATTTTAAAGGGTAATTCTGATTTATTTCAACTGAAGGCCTCATTTATAAACCTACCAAAGATTTATTTTGATTTTAAGTAGAACCCATGTGCAAAACCACTTCTTGAGCTGTATATTGCCATGGAATTAGGGAAGCACATCCATTCAGCCACTTTCTGAACACATTTAGTTTTGTTCAGGGGGGGTTGGTGCCCATCCCAGAAATCAATGGGTGAGAGGTGAGGCACACCCTGGACCGGGCATCAGTCCATCACAGGGCCAACACACAGACAACCATTCTCACACACACATACACACCTAAAGTCAATTTAGAATCTCCATATAACCTGATTATAACATGATTGTTTTTGGACTGTGGGATGAAGACACCTGGAAAAAAACCCATACATGGTAGAACATGCAAACTCCCCAGTCTTTCCACCATCGTGCATTTCTGAAATGAGACCTGTTTCCACAAAGTCCTCATAATTATCTGCACACCAGATAATGTCTTAAAACAGAATATTTTAAACAAAACAACCAACGACCTTGAAACTCTGTTGTTTAACATAAAACAGCAGCTGAAACGTGCATGTTAAAGAATTATTGAAAAAAATAACATCTCAAACTGATCCTTAACTCAGGTTTCTTGACTGAAAATCTTCTGACATTCCCTACAATATCTAGGATAACACTGGAGGAAAACTTTGAGTGTTAAAATATGCAGACATAAGATTAAGAGAAATTAACTGCCGAAAGGTTTCCTTTTCTCTTCTACTTCATTCTTGACTGAAGCATCAATTATTCTGCCATTATTTAGAAGGAATTATTTGAGGGGAAAAAACACAATTTATGTAATCTATGTAAGTTTATAATTAAGTTGTTAGAACTTTCTTAAACAGTGTTCATGTTTCAATGAATCATCTTAAAATGTCCTAAATTTGAGTTCAGATTGTAGTTAAGAATGATGAGTCAAAAAAAAGATTTTTTTATAAATGGGGTCCCATTTACCTAAAAGACTCAAAAATTGAACAGTACATTAATTTATATAAAAAAAATAGGTGTTTTGAAAAGCAGTATGGAGTTTATTGTACACCGTTCTGTACAATTTTACAATTCTTGAAATCCCAACAACAGACTTGAGGTGTTAAGTTTTGCAGAAATCAAGGAGTCACAGTTGTGTTTTGTGAATCTATAATGCCCTAAAGGAAGATGATTTTTGAATGATCTGCAGCAGCAGCAGGTGAATTAAAATAAGGTTTTCTGTTTGTTTGTGATAGATTGCATTTATACTATATGTGTGTGTGTGTGTGTGTATCTTTGGGTTGAGATAATATTTGTTTTTGGTTGAATCTTTTTGAGAAATTTACCCCACTGATGAGCAAAGATATGGGACATTCAACGTGTTTACACAATCCTGTAGCCGTTCTTTGGCCCAAACCATACAGATACACTCCATGATTTGGCAGAGTAGACCGTGTTTGTTTTGAGATGGTGAAAATTTATTGCTTCTCTTGCATTACTGTAATTATTTTGTTTTCTTGTTAACTTTCAACTGCTATTTACCAATAGGGCTACTTTGGGGGATACACTTTCTGGAGAAGATTCAAAATTAAAAAACATAAAATAAAATTATTGTTATCAAAATCATTTCTGCTCCACTATTCTTTGTACTCAATCTGCCAGTTAGCAGTCCAGACTTTTGTTCAAATTGTACCCCGTTGTTGCTTTTTATGTTCTCAAATTTGTTTTTGATGCGTTTTTGAGCTGAGAGAACAAAAGAGGTACAGTGGCTTCCTCACAATCCTCCACAGAGAAACAAAAAAAAGAGAGTACTTTTTGCTAACCCTGTGAAAAGTACCGACATGCTTGGGCTGAGATTATTCTCCCTCCCCTCATCAGCTGCAGCTTACAACTCAGGCTGAATGCCGGGGCTTTTTACTGAGACATGGAGCCTCGCAGTAATACCCATTGATTTTGTAATACTAGTATAAAGAAAAATAAAATCACACGCATGTGAGAGAGAAAGCTCACACTGATCCCAACAGGCTGAAAGCTATCCAAGTTTGTTTTTATTATAGAAACATTCTTTGTCTTCACTTTGCTTTGCTGATCTTTTGTTTTCCCAATTTGGTCCCAAAAGTGTAAAGATGAATATCGACTTTTATTTTTTCCCACACTATTAGGTTCAAATTGGACTTTTGGAGGCTTTGAAGCTTTCTGACCTCCCTCCTCCCGTCACACATCCCGCAGCTGTGAATGATGGAAGCAACTGGTTGAAGGTTTACTGGAGGATTTTCTTGCAGGAATAGACTTCAACGTGGTCACCCAGCCCTTAGAGTTGTTGATACAGTAAAACCTCTAACATTCCTGGTGAATCTTTGCACAAATCATTTCACGGGTGACTGCCGATTACATTTGCAGTTTGGTGTAGCTGCCAACCGCTTGAATGCTGTTTCAGAACAGGTGTTTAATACAAAATGTGCAGGAAACCAATAAAAAACCTGCAAGAGAAGCACACATGGTCACATTTTTTTAAAGCTTTATTGTTCTAAACAGCCTCAAGCCACGTCTAATCGCTGCTGACCCAAGAATACCCTTGATGTTTTTGTATGCGCTGCATAATTCAGAGTTCAAATTCTGCGCTAAGCTTGTCATAAATCGTACACCCTGCGAAGGACTGGATCAGACTTGCACTATTGAAAGCAGTTAATCCACTGCGGATGGATATGTAAATATGTCAGGAGCGTGGCTCTGCGTTGCTGGAGCCGTCCTGATTGTTCAGGATAAACCAGTGTGCATTTGTTGTGGGTGATAATGTGGGAGAGAGACGCGAAACAAAGGGGAACTACAAACATTAAGATCCGTCTCATCCTTTTTAAGACATAATCCCCTTAGTGAATACACACGTTTACAGCAACACATTTCCAGCATTCAACCTACAGTATTGCACATGCAGCACAATCAAAACCTACACATTTTTATTTTTGTGTAGCTTTTTTTTTAACTCAACCAATGCAAGAGATCTGCAGAAATTATCATGATAAACTGATGTTAGACAGGTCCATTTTGTCATTAAACCCCTTCATAGAAAGTCAACAAAACAAAAAATGGCCGGAAATAAGAAGAACTGGGAAATATGACAATCAGTGGCGCTCCTGAACATATAACTCCTGGTCCAGTTGTGCAATGTAATGTCCTAAATATACTGGTTTTCTTTTATTATTTTTTACCTCTCAGCTGCTGAAAGACAAACAACTGCTGCATAATTAATGGGATTTTGCTACATGGTTACAATTTATGCATTTATGCTATGCAAATATTATTAAGAACCATTTAAGATGTAAAATCAAAGGCTTGGCATTCCTTGAAGGAATGAATATCACCCACCGTATTTGTGTCAAAAACTGAGTTGAGTTTTAGACTAAGTTCATCTTATGCTGAGAAATAACTTTCATGCAATATTGCAAGAGTATGTGTTGTGCATGATTGTCATCTACAACTACATCAAGTTTTAGCTCAATATCTGTAAAACTGACTGAATTATAGCTATTTTTCTGTTTTCTAAATGCAGTTCGCTGTGGCTGCCGTCTTGTATGATGTTGGCTCCAACAGTTAATGAGTTCTAGATGTACATTGAATGATTATTTACTGAAAGTTTCATTAAAATCCATGCAGTGGTTCATGAGATATTTTGCTAACAGTCATATGAAACTACACGTACACACAGACAAAGGCAAAAACGTTATTGTCCATCTTCGACGTTATACAGCAGGCAATAAAAAAAAAGTGTTCCTATCAGATGAAGTGAAAACGAACACTGATGTTGAGCTGTTGTATCATAAAAGCAAAATAAAATATGCAAGTGCAA
Organism: Kryptolebias brasiliensis; assembly: GCA_028566095.1. Lineage (NCBI taxonomy): Eukaryota > Metazoa > Chordata > Actinopteri > Cyprinodontiformes > Rivulidae > Kryptolebias > Kryptolebias brasiliensis. Next base: position 12,068,949 of record JAOXNZ010000021.1, on the reverse strand, counting down.
ATAAAACGTGGTTTAGTCATCAAACTATTATTCGTCTCAGAAAGCTGCCATGTGGAAGCACTTCTAACAAGAAGCTAGGAGTAAATATGTTTTACTACCAAGAACAACTCATTTATTTTAATATGGAAACACTCTAATGCATTCACCCAAAATAAGGGCTTGTAAACACAGAAATAGCACAGTGATACTAATAAGATTTCCTGATTTTTTTTTTCCTCTGCATAGTCTCAGTTTTGACTCATAAAGCCTGTTAAGAAGATTGTCGGGAAGAGATCCCAAATTGTGTGTAATTCTGCAGCTTTTGCATTCGTTCCCCACAGTGACTTCAAGCTTTAATCATGACACACTTTTGAATATATCATTCCACGTTATTAAGACTTGTACAGGAAAAAGAAAAAAGTCAGATATTTGAAACAATATTTAGTATTTTGAGGAAGAATGGAATTGTCCAAAGTTGCATAATAAAGTTAAATCCAGACATGGTAGCTTTTTTGGAAAAAACACAAATAGTCCCTTTTTTCACATGAATGCAGCAACATCTTGGCGATCATCTAAGAATTAGGAGGAGAAAAGCAGGGAGTGGAGAGGACAATTTACTTAGACTTGTAGTGATCTGCTAATGGGTTCTGTGGAAAGGTTATAAACAATTACCATCTTACCTGTTGTAGATAGCTCTCTAAACATCCGCAGTTTGGAGAAATATGTTTAATTCTGACCGGATTGACAAGCTAACGACTAATCTGAGTGTGGAGAAGATCAATAGGGATTGCTGTCATCTTAAAACAACTCTAATCTCAGCATGCCATGTAAACACTACTTTATAAACCTTTACACTTCTGTCAGTTTTGCATTATACAGTTGTTTTGTCAAAAATATTATGATGTTTTTGAAGAAGGTGCCCCAGGCTGTGCCGATAAAGTAACAATTAGCTGCCGTTTCCTCTTTTTTGCTTGCAAATAGCCATTCTATATAAACAACCAAGTAATGTGAAAAGGTTTGTAAATTATCATTAGCATGAATTGTTCTTTTAAGATGGCATCAGCCCACTTTGGCTTTGGTCCAGCTAGCCTTTAGCTTATCAATCCGGCCAGAATTAAACTCTGTTTTTCCAATCTGACGTTGTTCAAAGAGCTATCTGCAACAGAGAAAATATTATTTGAACATAACCTTTCCACAGAACCCCACCTCAAAGGATCTGAATTGTCACTTTAGGTAAAAAAAAAAACGCTGTTTTGGCTTTTAGTTTCAGTTTCGCATCTACTCTGCTTCATTAAACGGCATGCACAGAGGGTAGTTAAAGAGCAGCAGGGATTTGCAGAGCTATGAGCCACATCCTGATCTCTGACACACACACACACACACACAGATTGAGATTTGCAGCCATCTGGCCAGATGAGACAGTTGTATTGGCACATTCTATCTAACTGACTTTCGGACATGACTCAACCTTAGGCAAGCAAGCACACACACAGAAAAAACAGTTTGTGTGTGTGTGGTTCTGAGGGGTTCTGTCATCTATCTCAAGAGGTGCCAGGGAGCTCTCTGGTGGCCACAGATAGTGACCTAGCCCACAGCAGTGCTGCTTTATGAACATTTAAATTCCAGATTCAAGGCCTCGCATTTTGCCCGCAGCTTTTAATGTGGGCAGAGGGTCAGTCATGCAGACCAACACAAAGTCATGCATTATGGAAACCAGAACCAAGAGCTAAATGTTGTCATTGTTAAATCAAGTCCTATTTAGGTGTCAATGTTTTTTTTTTAATTGTGCTTTTTTTTTACTACCTATGGAAACCTTTTTTTACTCTTGGATGTTTAACATGTTATCATTAATATTATTTAATTCATTTTTTCTTGGTAAATGTGTTTGTTAAATAGGTATTTAAACTATATGAGTTAGACATTTCAGTGAAACTAAAAGAATTCTTGTATGAAAAAGCACTTTGTGCCGCTTGTTTCGGACTTGAATGAATAACAGCAGGTCTGATTATTTAATCCGACAAAACAACATGCTGGTTTATTCAAAAATGTATTTATGATTGCTTCAGCCAAAACATTTAAAGAAATAACAGGCCATTAATCCTTGAAGGAACCCATGTTGCCTGCTACCTTTTATGCCAGATTTTTGAACTAACATTATCTCAGCATCTTGATGCAGTTTTTAGCCTTTTTGGTTAAATCTTGAAAATGACATTATGTAGAGTATGTGTTAGGGATGACTCTCAGCTACTACCACATCAGTGTTTAGCTCAATCCCAGCCATTTTAATGTTTGCTAAGTTCAATTCGCTGTGGCTAAGTAGAATAGGAATTTATTGTGCGTCTGTATTGTGTGTCTTCCTGTGCATACGAGGATACACATTGATGCCATGAGTTAACAAGTCATATGAACAGGAGACATGTCCCTGCAAGCATAGCATTTAATGTTTAATGGATTACTTTCATTGTGGCACTAAATGTGTCATATCATTTGCTGCAGATTTAATCAGTCATATAATTTGATGCAGCTCATTAATGAAGCAAAATGACCGTTCAGTGACTGTATATGTTTCCCCTCTTGACCAGTATGTATACTTTTTGCTGCAGAAGAATAATCACTGATGGTCTTTTTATGGTCCTTTTAATTCCACACTAATTCCCACCATATCAGAATGCAGTAACTTTGAAATTATGGCACTGACTTAGTCCTTCATCCATCTTCTTCGTGTCAAGCCTTTTTTCCTACGATGATATCGCCAGTACTGCATCCCACACATGCAGATGACTTGCCTTTCCCTCCCGGCGGTGTCTCACCCTGCGTGTTGAAAATAGCTGAAGCTAGAACACAACTTGTGTAACACTGATTTGAAATTCAATCTCGACAGCTACCTTGAGGCCCCGGGCCTGACTCTTAGATATATCTCTGGTAGCAGTGTTGGAGGAAAATAAAGGCAAACGAGCAGACACGGAGGGAGGAATGCGCCAAAAATGCATATATTACCCACGCAGAAAGCTGCTATTTGCAGATGCGAACTCATGTATGAGCGAATAAGTTTTCTCTCTGATACTCCTGTGTGTAGTGCAGCCTGCAGACGAACACGCTGACAAATCACAAAACTGAAAACTCTTATATCCTTGGCTTGTGTTTTTGACCTTTTTGTCATCCTTGTTCAGATCTTTTGAAGTGGAGTTCTGTGGAGAAGTTATGAACAAATAATGTCCTATCTGTACTATCTGTTCTCACTGGAGGAATAGTTTAATTCTGACCGAATCGACAAGCTAACAGCTAGTCCAAGTGTGGCCAAGAGTAAAGTGGACTGCTGTCATCTTAAAAGAGCTTCAATCTCAAAAATTTTATAATGGGTCATGTGAGCACGGTTGTATGAACGCTGATGTCAACTTCACATTACACAGTTAGTCCCCCAGAAGTATTATGGTATTCTTGCTGGTGTGCTACAGCTAATTGCTGCCGATTCTATCTGCAAATATTCAAAAAGAAAAGATAGCATGAACTGTAACAAAATGTTTGAGATTAGAGTTGTTTTAAGATTAAACCCGTTCAGTGTTGGTTCCACTCCCACCTGCCAATAGCTCATCAGTCCAGTCAGAATCAATCTCTATTTCTCCAAACTGATGTTATTCAAAGAGCTGTCTAAAGAAGGTAAAACTAATTGTTCATAACATTTCCCCAGAACATAACCCCACTTCAAAAGATATGAACTACCACTTTAAGAGTTATTGGGTATTCATTTACCCAGAAGTGTCTTGAGTGTGTCATCATAATCACTTGTATTTCTCTAAAACCCTTAGAAGGCAATTGTAGGCTAAACCAGAGAAATCTGCATTTTTTTGCAAAAATGCTAAGTGACGGCTGAAATTTGTTGAAGAAGCTGAAATGTTTAAACAAGCAGAACAAAACTAAATTAAGCCACTCTCCAACTAAAAGATCAAATGAGCATAACCAGTGGCAAAACCATAGTTGAAAGCTAAAAGAAAATCAGTTGCTAAAAGCTAAAACCAGCAAAATTTTGTTTAAATGCTAAATATAGCAAAACCGTAGTTAAAAGAAAAATTAGTACAATCATAGCTAAAGGTGAAAATAGCAAGCCAGTAGCTAAAAGCTTAATGGATAAGAAGACAAAAATAGAACAAGTATATTGAAATAGATTTCAAAGAACAATGTTTTTGAACAAACTGAAGATTAAAAAAAAAACTGTAAATAAAGTTCAATAATTTAAAAAGTGTAAAAGTTCATGGCACAGTATTCCTGATTAACCCCAACATTTTGATGTATGAAATGTTAAAATTGCACAAAATATGAGGAAATAGTTTGGTTGACTATAAACATGAAAACAGTAGTTTTCTGTTTCTAATAGCCTGAATGCTGATTCAGCATTCAGACTATTAGGTGCATTAAAGAGTAACTTTTTTAGAAATGTAAAAAAAAAGTACATATGATGTGTTGAATTTAGTTCCTGAGATGTTAAGCTTTCCTTCAAGTGAAAATTAGGAGTACAAACATCACAACTGTGGGAAGAGAATGAAGAGAAATGACGTGGATGAGAGGCAACAGCGGGCATGGGAACAGAAGAAGGTTAAGTGGAAGGAAACACGGGAGAGCATCGGAGAGAGAAGCTGATGGATACTTGATAATTGGTGTTAAGTAGGGTCAGACTGCTTGAGAGTGTTTGATGTAGCAGCACTGTAACAAACCTGATAAAATTGATGCAGGTAAAAAACAGTCATAAATTTCCTTGTTATTGGCTCCCTTTTTTCTCCTTTGTCTTTCTTCTCTGCATGAAAGGACAGAATCACAAACAGCTGATTTATAGACATTTTAGTCATATCTTGATGCAAAACCTCACCGACCTGTATTTAAATCACTTTGTTGTACTCACCCAGGTGCTAATGCGGTAACAAAGCGCTGCTCGTGTCTTTCCAGCCTTCCAGCCTCATACGGCGCAAGACTCTGGGCCAAACAGAGACAACGCAGCCTATCAGTGGGAGGCTGAGATCTTCTGTAGATTACAAATAGAGACAGATCTCCTGTGTACCCTCCAGCTTCCCCTCTCTGCTGGATCAGCATTAAAATACAGTATCATCTGAGCCTCAAATCAGTGGATATATACAGTTAAACAGTTGGGTTAAAAATGATTCATCCTTCATGTCCTTCAGCTTGTATGACATTCTAGTTCATGAAACCATATCTACTGTAAATATTCAGCATGGGTCATACGTTTCACACAGTGACGAGCTGTTGAAATGGTTCATACCTTTGAATCAGTTAAGTTGGAGCAAAGCTGCATCTAAAACACACAGGACAGTGTGCGGCTTAATGGGAGGTTTTTAATTGCATTCACAGTAATGAAACGCTTTATCATTACTTAAAATATAGGACTGTTTTTTTACTTCACTTGGACACACTGCCTTCTTTCTCATTTCTGTTAAAAGAGAGAGAGCGAGAGGGAGAGAGAGAGAGGGAGAAAGAAAGAGAGAGAGAGAGAGAGAAAGAGAGAGCGATGTTACATGAGGCAAAGAGCTGTTAGAAGACATTCAAGTGAGCTTTTTCTTAATGTCAACGCCGCTGCACTGAATAATGTTAAGAAAATAATGAGGTAAAAGGTTTGGACTAATTTTACAGACAAATAGGAATCATTTCCTGCATGTGCTCCATTAAAACACATAATTTCCTAATGAGAACATTGTTATAGAACTAGTTGTAATATATTTTGAAAATGGTCTATTTGTTTAAAAGACATTGCAGTATTATTCAACCTTTATGCATGAGGTTTATAAAACATTTTTTTACGTAATAATCCTCCTTTTGCATCTATGTAGACTGCAGCTAGAGCCCATTACCTGAGCCATTTATTACCATTTTTTAAATAATTAGCATGCTCCTGAGCTGATTAATAGATAGGCACATCTGTGGGCAGCACGGTGTTGTTACGTGTGTCAATCAAACAGCAATTCCCACAATGTTGGTGCCTCAACACCAGCAGTAAACCCCAAAGAAGGTTGACTGGAATTTGATGCTAACCTTTAAAGGATTAAAGTCATATCTATCAGAGAAAATGATGAGGTTTTAATTTTCAAACATGTGGAAGAGATCTTAAAATGTTTTGAATCCAATAATAACCCTACTATTGTCTATCACACACCCTGTTATAAGCATTTGCCCAGATTTGCATATTCTTGTCAATTAAACAAACACCAACCCTGCTGGCTGGGAAGAGAACAGATTTGGTTCATCATGATTTCTTTGAATCCGAAGGGGCTACCAGGAGGTGGTTCACGCATTACTTTTCTCTTTCATAGCATCAGTCTGGCATTTTGTGCCTGTTTGTAAGAGGGGAAAAAGAAAAGCATTGTGTATGTAGAGTCTATATAGGCGACAGCTGAGCTGCTGTTCCTGACTCCTCCCTTCTCTTCCATCTCCCTCTAATATAACCTTCCACCATGCAGGTCTAAGCTCATGAAAGAGCATTAAAATTGTCAAGTCAGCACAAACCGAGTCCGCGTAGGCAAGTAGTTCAGCTTCATCACGTCGCAGTCTCACGCACACACACAGAGCGAGATTCTGCTGAACTACATGCTGCTCATCTGCTGCAGCCTAACTGCACTCTACTTTAGATAAAGGCCCTTTTTATTATCGAGGACGCTCGCTGATAAAGGCTGAATGGGAGCATTATTGTGGGGAAAAATATGGTTGAGATTTTGCACAGAGAGTATGGATGCGTGTGTGTGTGGGTGTGTATGTGGGGGTGTGTGTGTGTGTATGGGAGGTGGGATATCTGTTGTTTTGCAATAGGTTCTCACATCCTGACTTTGCCTCCATTCAAGATTCAACAGCGCTCCCCTCAACAGGAAATTGCCTCTTACATCTCGGTGGCCATGGCAACCAAAATCTGCAGTGCAAATTTTGCATGGGAAAAAGTGAAACTAGGGAAAGAAATGTCACACAAATTTAAAAAGCTTATTAGGAAATGCATGATTACTCAAAAGATAACAAGGTGGGTCTTTATGTGCAACGTTTACTAACTTGACCTCTTTAAATTTAAAATGAAGGGCCTTTGCTGCTGTTTAGTCAGCTTCCTGTGAGTTTTATCCTCCAGCCCTGAAAATACAAACACCATTAGTCCCCTCTTGGCTCCGGGTGGCACAGAAAGAATCACAATGGCAGCTATTGATTTATGGGTAAATGGCTGCTTCCCTGACAAGAAAAGTAATAGGAGGACTAGACATTTTTTGTTGTCACTGCTTTCCAAGGAAATAGGGACAGAAAGAGTGAAGAGGCAGGTAAAAAATAATGCTGCTCTCAACCTTGAATCCACACTAATGAAGAGGAGGAGCAGCTGAAAGATAAGGGTGATACAGAGAGGATGAGCATTCTGTAGCTGGTTTGTGCCAGCACAGCTTCCACGGTGCAGGTGTGTGTACATATGTACAGGTGAGATAAAGAGAAATGAAACCAACCTGCTGTCTGACAAACGATCTGAGGGAGAAGACACAGAGAGAGACAGACACAAAGAAGCTTTCAGCTTTTTCTGACTCAGATCCATGGCTTGGTTGGCAGAGATCCACATCTCCCTGAAAGAGTGTGTGAGGGGTTTTTATTGTGTGTGTTTGCTGAGAAAAAATATGGGATGTGAGCAAGAATCCCAGCCAGGTTACCTTCAGCAGACTTGTTCACACAGGCTTTGGTCTGATGCCTCAGCTGCCGCTGGGCTGGAGTTTCACTTGGTAGGAAACAAAAAACTGAAGAGTGGTGGGAACTTTTTCTAAGACGGGGTGGAAGTGGTACAAGTCGAGAAGCTGCACGACTAGAATTAACCCACACATCTTTTTCATATTTAATAGGGACGTGATTAAAGGGAAAAACTCTTGGATGTTTACATTTACATTTTTAACCAAAATAATTTATGCTAATGTTGTTCTGAACTGTTTTTCAGACAAACCCGCGAACAGGAGACTCCTCCAGACTTCTTCTACTTCTCTGACTTTGAAAGACACAATGCTGAGATTGCTGCTTTCCACCTGGACAGGTGAGTTTTACCTTGTTTTACTGTCCTCATCATTCGATTCAGATAAACTTGATGTGATTCTGTTCTTCCATCTATCCACACATTATCTGCTGCTTATTTGGGGTCGGGTTGTGGAGGCAACAGGTCCAGGAGGGAAACCCAGACATCCCCTCCCCCAGGGACACGCTCCAGCTCCTCCAGGGGGGATCTCAAGGTGTTCACAGGCCAGAGAGGATACATAATCCCTCCAGTGAGTTCTGGGTCTGCCCAGGGGTCTCCTTCAAGTGGAACATGCCTGGAAACCTCCAAAGGGAGGACACCTCAGCTGACTCCCTTCAGTGGAGGAGCAGCAACTCTACTCCAAACTCACCCAGAAGCTCCTCACCTTATCGCTAAGGCTGAGCCCGGGCACCCTACAAAGGAAGCTCATTTCAGCCGCTTGTATCCAGGATCTTTTGTCTGTCTGTCAAAATCTATACCTTGCAAGCATAAGTGAGGGTTGGAACTTGGACAGACAAGTAAATTGAGAGCTTTGCCTTTAAGCTCAGCTTTTCTTTTCACCACGACAAACCAGAGCAATGCCCTCGTTACTGCAGATGACGCCCCAATCCGTTGATCCATCATGCCAACACTTGTGAATATTACTTGAACTCCTCCTCTTGAGGCAGAGTGTCATCTCAATCTGGAGGGACCCTTCCACTTTCTTCCAGTTGAGAACCATGGCCTCCTACTTAGAGGAGCTGACTCTTATTCCAGCCACTTCACACTTCAAGACACCAACAGAACCACATCATCCACAAAAGGCAAAGATGAGTCCCTGAGGTTCCCAAACCAGACATCCTCCTTTCATAAGTCTGCACCGAGAGCCTGAATCTCATCCACTCTGTTGATTTTGTTCAGTTCAGCTTCATTTGATTTGATTCCTCTGTTTACAGAATGGTGTTGGAATCATTCTTCGCTGTTCGTTCTGTAAAAATAGTCCAACACTTCAACCCCATTATATCTGAGAGGTGGTGGATTTGGCCTGTGACAGTTTCAGTGGGATTAAAAACACAAGGGATTAGCTAACACTCAGAAAAGGGATCATCTCATCTGCTCACTGCTGAGTATATTGATTTTGAGCACAATTCTTTGACTTCCAGACTTCAGTAAGACGAGTCAAATCTGATCGAGTGGAGGATAAGAAATGGAGTGTAAGGCGTTTTAGGGTCTGCTTCAGGGCATGTTAAAGACTTCACACGTGCTCTTATTGAAATTAGGACTGCACATGTTTTTGTGGGCAGGAAAAGTCCAAACGGATTATCACAGGCGTGTGATTACCACTAGAACATGACTTTAATGCTGCAGGGTTGGCTTTGAATCATAGAAGTGTTGCAGATTCACTGCAGCTCTGGTTACTGGTGTGTTGCTTCATATTGAATCACGACAGTCTCAGGGTTCTCCTTTTCTCTGTTCTGATGTGAACTTAATGTGACTCTGGTGTGTAGAACTGGAAGAGAGCAGAAGAAATATCATTTAAAGTGTGTTCTTATCGCAACTACACACAGTACACACACATGCAAACAGGAGCTCCTTTGTCACAAGGACCCAACATGACGGTGCAGTTTGCAGCCCCTGAATGCCGTCTTTCTGTAGGCTAAAGTTTTGCCAACTTTCTTCCTCTCAGCCAGGCTGCCTGTGTGTCTACCTGCTCTCAGGAGGCTTACATTTAGTCTCAGATGGTTCCAGGGTCATCTGGGCAGAAAACATACAGTAAGACAAGCTAAACAGGGGTTGAAAAGGTATACTGTTCTGATATAGGAGCGCTGCAAACATTAAAAGCCTAGCATTCAATGAAGGAATGCATTTTGCGTGTGATCTGTCAGCACTTGTAGAGCACAAAGTGTAGGTCAAATTTAATAGAAACGCAGAGTTTTCGTAAATGTTGTCCTCTGCGTTCGGCTCGCTGTGAGTCGGTCACATCAGCAGCAGACAGGAACACTGTAAACATGATGAATTATTAACGCTCACTGTGAGCTGAAACCAAGGGGATTAAGTCATGTCATGACAGGTTTGATTTGAAATCACCCAGGATTGTTTTTCTGTCCATAAATATCATCCTGGTGTCTTACTTTACTTATGATGCAAACATCATGAAGCAGAACCAGACTGGACCTCTCTGCTGCTTCTCCTCTGTTACTCAAACCCCCATGGAAACAGTGACAGCTCACTCACGACCCAAATTAAATAAACCAAAAATTTAGAAAAATAAATCATAGGAATCTTGTAAAAAATAAACACAGTTACTTTACCAGAACAAAACAAAAAATCATTAAAAGTGGATTACTGAACATCAGATCTCGCTCCTCTAAGTCTCTGTTAGTTAATGATTTGATAACTGATCATCAAATTGATTTATTTTGTCTAACAGAAACCTGGTTACAAAAGCAGGATTTTGTTGGTATAAATGAATCCACTCCTGTTAATTATTTAAATTTTCATGTCGAGGTTGAGGAGTAGCTGCTATTTTTCCGTCAGAGTTATTGATTAATGCTAAACCAATTATTAGTTATAATTCTTTTGAGTCTTTGACCCTCAGTCTTTCTCATCCTTAACAGAAATCAGGAAAAACACTTTTACTTGTTGTATATATCGTCCACCAGGCCCTTATTCTCAATTTTTGTCTGAATTCTTAGATTTTTTTGTCTGACTTATTATTGAATACAGATAAAGTCATAATAGTGGGGGATTTCAATATTCATGAGATAGCTTAAACATAGCCTTTAATAATGTAATAGAGTCAATTGATTTTACACAAAATGTCCACAAACCTACTCATTCTCTTCATCATACTCTTGATCTGGTTCTGACATATGGCATAGAGAGTAAAGACTTAATAATATATCCTAACAATCCTGTTCTGTCTGAGTCTTTTTTAATAACCTTTGAGTTTATATTGACTGACAGCCACTGAGAGGAAATGTATTTATAGTCTATGTTTATCAGAGAACGCTGTAACCGAATTTAAAGAATCTCCTTCATTATTATTCGCCTCTGTCTTGCAGAGTAATGCAACAGAGAGCAGCAACTTAGACAATCTTGTTGTTAATATTACAACTTCAATGCAAGCATCACTTGGTAAAATTGCCCCTCTGAAAAAGAAAGCGATCAGTCAGAGGAAGCTGGCTTCTTGGTTTAATTCAGAAATACATACTTTAAAACAAGCATCTAGAAAGTTAGAAAGAAAATTGTGTTCCGCTAACATGGAAGAGTTTTATTTAACCTGGATAGCCTGCTAACATACAAGAAAGCCCTTCGTGAAGCTAGAACTGTATGTTATTCATCTTTAATAGAAGAGAATAAGAACAACCCCAGGTTTCTGTTTAGTACTGTAGCTCGACTCATGAAGAGTCCTCTTTCTGTTAAACCATGTATCCCTATAACTCTAAGCAGTGATGACTTCATGAGATTCTTTATAAATAAAACTATTTACATTAGAGAGAAAATTCACACCATCCTCCCTACTGTTGCCTCTGATTCCCTGTCCGATGAGGCAGCTTTAGAAGTGTCACTACAAACTGATTTGTGTTTAGACTGTTTTTGTCCTGTTGAGCTTTCCAAATTGTCAAAAATAATTCATCCAAACCATCAACATATCTGCTGGATCCCATCACAACCAGATTTTTCAAAGAGGTGTTTCCCCTAATTAATATCCCCATTTTGGATCTGCTTAATTTGTCTATAATGACTGGTTATGTACCACAGAGCTTTAAGGTTGCTATAATTAAACCTTTATTTAAGAATTCAGGAGTTCTGGCCAATTATAGACTTATGTCTAAAGACTTGAAAATATTTTATATTCAAATTTTAAATTCAAAAATTTCTTGTAAGTCTGAAATTAGCTGAATATGTAACAAGACAGCTCATAAAACCAGATTGGACCCTCATTGTTCAGCAGGAAACAGCTTCTGTTTAACAGAATTTAAAGTTGAAACAGGATCCGAACCTTTCAGTCATTTTTATCATCGCAAACAGTTTCCTCTATCAAACCAATGTCTGTTTTTTAAACCTTGAATGATCCCTTCAACTCCTCCTCTTTTGTGTCTTTTTAGGATTCTTGACTTTCGGAGAGTCCCCCCGGTGGCGGGACGACTCGTCAACATGACGAGCGAGATCCGAGACGTGACACGGGACAAGAAGCTGTGGAGGACCTTCTTCATCTCACCAGGTAGAGACTCCATCAGTGATTGCACCACAGAGACGGACTTTATTTGGCTGCTTCAAACATATTTTACTGGTTTCCCTTCTGCTTCAAGCAAAGTGCACAAAGGAGTTTGTGAACATGAGGCTGAGGATAGTCAGGCTGACTGGGTGATATAATAAAAGAGAAAATACCGGAAACTGTCCACATGGTGGCACTGTGAGTCAACAGACTGTCAACAGAAAATACATACAGTAGGCCACAAGAATAATAAATAAATCATTTTACATAAAGAAATATCCAAAATAGGACAGCATGAGTGTTGAAAATAATTAAATAAAAAGTTTTAAAATCTAAATAATTTAAAAAAAAATCTTTTATAACAAGGAACAGCATAAAAACCAACACAGAAAACAGAACAGAAGAATTGTGTTTCCAGTAAATATTTTAAAAACTCTTGTCAAATGTTCTCAAAGACCATTAGACACCGTCTAAGAACTTATCAAAGAGTGAATATTTTATTATACTGATTTACTGTTATTAATATTGTCTTTATTACACTAATTATATTGTCTTTTAACAGCTCGTGTTTCATATTATCAGTCTTATTTAAATAAAACTTCCTCTGAGAAGTCCCTTCCTTCATCTGATACTTTTCCCAATTAAATACCCAGCACTCCTTGAAGGAATGCATGTCGCCCGCTGCCTTTCCTGTCAGAGTTTTAAACTAAGATCTTCTTGTGTTGAGAAATGACGAAGTTGCAACCGTTTTGGTCAAACCTTGGAGATAACATCACACACAATAGTGCCAGATGTCACACTCAGAGTATGTGTTGTAACTGACTCTCAGATACTACCACATCAAATTTTAGCTCATTATCTGTAAAATGAACTGAAGTGTAGCCATTTTTCTGTTTTCTAAAGTCAGCTGGCTGTGGAGGTCATGTTGAATCAGGTTGGCTCTAAAGTTATTCAGTTGTAATGTACATCCAATGATTACTTTTGGCAGGTTTTATTCAAATTTATCCAGTGGTTCATGAAATATTTTGCTAACAGGCGCATGAACGCAGACACAGGCATAAGACACCATCCACCTTCATCTTTAGGCGGCAGGGGATAACGGTATTTTATGTTAGCAGTATAGATGCTCAGCAGATTCAAAAAAAGTGTGC
>JAOXNZ010000021.1:12033011-12050645 GCA_028566095.1 Kryptolebias brasiliensis | reverse complement strand
GATTAAAGTGTGCAATAAAAACAAAAGCGAGGACAGTTTTCTTCCTGTGTGGGACTGGAGGTGTTATTTTTGATTGTTTGAGACGCGACAAGTGGCTGGAGCATCAGTGTTGTCATAAAGCTGGCATGAAGGGAACATTTCGCTGTCCGTGGTGCTGAAGAAGCACTACGGCTGATCCGGTGCTGAATGTGGTGCAAAATGGATCCTGACCGTTTCCTTATACAGAGATCAAGTATCTGAGAGGAACTTTCCAAAGAAGAAGATAACTTCACTAACTGTATATTAACTGTGAAACTGACTGAGTTGTAGCCTTTTTTGCGCTGACTCGTGTTGATTACCTGTGGCAGCTAGCTTGAATTGGGTCAACTCCAAAAGATTATTGAGTTGTAAATGTGCATTCAATGATTACTTCATGAAATTTTCACTAAAATCTCTCTACTGTGTCACAGATGGTTCCCTTTATACTAAGAAAATTTTTAAAAAGGCCCTATAAAAGCAACTAATCTGACACAGTTCTTGCAGTGCAGCCACATAAAAGAAGAGGAACTGTATTTAATACTTCCTGTGGTCTGAAAGCACCACTGTTAACATTATTCAGTGAAGAAACACCAACATGCTGTCTCTCATCCTTATGGTTAGCAAAAGTCCTTATGGTTATGGTGTGGAGCGATCCACACAGACCCATTCACAGCATCAAAAACAGTTTCTAATCAACAAGAAAATCAGTGGCAGTCCCAGTGATGAAGGAGATGGAGATTTATTTATAATAAATCTGTTCAGTATATTTCCATTTATTTGTTGTTTTTTTTGCATTTCCAAGAGGAGAATTTTTTTCTCTTACTGGAGCAGTAAAACTTCAACAAGGATTGTTTTCCTTTTTATTGCACGTATCTGCTGTGCTCTTCGGTTGTTTATCTGTTCATTACCCTTCACATAATAACTCCTGCCTCTTCAGAACAATGAAGTACAAACAACTTCTTAACAGCTCTTAGCTTTAATTACCTCTGGTTTGTTGACAGTAAAATACACCTGTACTTATTTGTTCCGCCAGCAGATGGCGACAGCGTCCAACTTTTCCGGGTGCATTACCTGCGGCGGCCTGAAGGGGGCGGCAGAGCGTTGCTTACTTGATTTAAGTTGTTTACATCCGTGTGGCGCCTTTTGATGTCCTGAATTGACATCATATCCATTGCTTCCTTTTTTTTTGCCTTACGGTGAGCATGTTTTAGCTTTGTTTCGGTTACTTTAGTGAATTTTACTTGACCTGTAGGACATAAAATGAAGCAGGAAGTCGACTTGATGCAGTAAAACCACATCAAAGCAAACATAACGCGCTCATTTGCATATTTCTTGACGCAGCTATAACATAAAAATGTTCCGTGTTGTTGCACTTGGAGTCCCTCCCACTAGGTTGCGCACTAGACTGGTGCATTCAAAAAAAGTTTTACTGATTTAGTGGAAGAAAACGACGTAAAAAATATTAGCTTTCATGATGAAATTTCTTTTTATTTAATGTTTATAAGACGGCGCGTGCACGTGACAACATATTCAGCTAGTAAAATGGGAGACAAAGCTATATTCTCCACTGGTAAACCAAGCAGGACCGCTGAGGGCTGATGTTCACCCACCACATCAGCCCTCCACACGTCCTCATTCACATGCAGCCACTCCTGCCTAGTAACAGTATCCAACGCCACTGTCCCCGTCTCCATGGCAACAAGAAAACCACCCCTTCCTGCCCCGCTTCCAATTGATCCAATAAGGTGGTGAAATCCGAGACGACCCTGACCCTTTCACCTCTCCTGCCCCAACCTGCGGCAGAAAGCTGGAAATATCCTTTAAAGGGATACTTCCGGCCAATTTAGAGTGGGGTTCTGCAGAGAAGACAGGAAAGATTAATATCCTACCTGTTGTGGATAGCTCTTTGAACAGCCTCAGTTTGGAGAAACGCAGCTTAGGTTTGACAGGACTGCGGCGCTAACAGCTAACTGGCCTGTTTGTGGGGAGCTCACAGCAGCGTGTTCGTGTGTATTTCGTGTGCTTTCCGCTCCAATAAAAACAAGAACAGAAAGCTCCAGAACCCGGTTCTAACGATTAACAGCTCTATATATAGCATAGTTTGGGTTTTGAGTTGCATTGAAATTTTCTGCACCAGCTAACGGCTAAGTAGGCTCATTCAAACACAGCCAAGACCAAAACGGGTTGCTGCCATCTTAAAACATCTCCAATCTGAAAGATTTCAAAGAGGTTTAAACACCTTTCACAAACCTGTACACTGCTGCCGATGTCACATTATGTGCTTATTTAGTTAGTGTCGACAATCCATTGTCAGCTAGATCCAATTTGCTGCCGTGTTACATCTCCAATCTGCCCAACAGTTCGTGCAGATGCTATTATTTAAAACTTCACGTTGCTATATGTTTCACATTACACGGTTACTTTAGCAGGAATTGTCTCCAAGCTGCACCGGAGCCCCAAGACAGCTGACCGAGATACATGGCTGGAAGAAAATTCATTGGGAGCTATACAAACACTTTGATTTCAAATTACAGAGTAGTAACACGGGAGAAGTGGGAGATGTGGTGCACCAAAATAATGGAAATGCATCAATAATTGTTTTATTGTTGCATTGCAGACCTCTGAACCGTATCATAAAGTGCCTAAAAATTCCCACCTCAGTGAGGTACTACCTTTAAGAAGGTACAAGAAATATAAACGTTTATCAAAATCTAAAACAATGCTTCATCTGGAGCTGTTACTCATAAGTCTTTGGTTCTAAAGCTTTCTGTTCTCATTATATTTGAGCGGAAAGCACCGCAAACACACCAGCACACACTCCTGTGGGCTATAAGCTCCACACAAACAGACCTGTGTGTGTGTGTGTGTGTGTGTGTTGGTTCGAGCTGAGATTAGAGGTGCTTTCAAACACTCCCTCTTCAAAAGCAGTCGTGTTTAACCCCTGTCCGTCTCAAATGATGTCGGCGCTGTAGGCAGAATCACGCCTCGCTCAGAATCGCATCGATCAAAACAACCGCGTCCCGCAGAGGAAGAGCGCACCGACATGATTAGGGCTCACGCATGCATGGGCGCAATTCTGACTACACGCAAAGCTCCGCTCCGTTCAGTTTGGTGTTAGTGGGCTTTAAAACCGATTGGTGTGATTTGATGCTTTGAAGGGATAGTCTGCTCTTTTCTGAACTGATGTTAGTTATCAATAGTTAGTTCTTTGGTGACATCAGTCAAAGAGCGCGGAGGACAAGCAGAAGTCCTCCTCTAAGCTAGGCTAAAGGCTAGCCAAACCAAAGCCCTTTTAAATCATCAAGCTTATAAAAGGTACAGGTGTGAAAAGAACTCTACATTAGCTAATATTAAACCTCCACATTTTTGCATGACGCAGTTTGTTTAGTTTGCCACTGTTTTTTCAACCCAACAACGTCGGTTATTACGCGAATGTTTCCTCTGAGGATGCTGAATTTATCAGTCAGCGAGTCTGGTCAATCCAAACTCCTGGCAGACTAATCAGTGCTGCCAACTTAGGGACTTTGTTGCCACTCTTTTTCAAAGAAGCTACCAACGACATATCTAGCGACTTTTTTCTGGTGTGGCGACTTGTAGAGACTCTGACGAGGACGCTCGTGTCAGTCTTGCTCTTCTCAAAGAGCAGCAGGTGCTGCCGTGGGCGCCTACCCTGTCCCAAAGCACAACCCCCACCCCCCCCCAGGCCGCCCAGTCCTCGCACAGCGTCCCTCCCAGCTGCAGTCAGAGCAGGAGATGTTCGCTCCTTTGAGTCCAGACAGAGAATGAATCGCACGCTGGCTGACGGTCAGGGTGGGATGTAAATGTTAGTTTTTCTTTCTCTACAATAAATCTCTGCGCTAAAATAACTGAGTGTCCCTAATGCCGGTCACAAGCCCAGATAAAGATTCACTTCCTAATGTTTAGCTGTATTGTTTTCTCATTAGCAGCACCTACAGGTCAGGAGGAGAACTGCAGCAGCACTGGTCGTGAACAGCAACAAACACTGAAAATGTGCTTAAAACAAGATTCCAAGATAATTATTTTTTTGGTGCATTATTTATTAACTGTGAGTCAAGTTTTATGAAAGCGTTTCGTAATTTTAAAACAAGACCTTGTTGTTGAGCGGTCATTTTTTATTAAGCAGTAAATAATTAGCCTCAAAAACTGACCTAAGCTCATTCCTTTGCTTCGTTGTGTTATATTGAACTGAATCAAACTCGCATTGAATCAAATCGAAGTGTGATTAAAGGCTAACTCGTACCTCATTGTATTAGTTTTTGCTGCCCACCTATCTTTAATGAAACGGCAGCGTATCCAGATCTTCCACAGACCAGAGGTGAGCATCTCTGTTGACAACCAGACTATCCCTTTAAGTCCGACTGCAGTCGGACCCAGACGAAAACTAATGTGGGACTAAGTCCCTACAGGTCAGACGGGCATCATGTGTGCAGAAAGAGATGGTCCGAGAGGTTTTATGAGACTGTGGTCCTTGTTTTCTCAGTCACCTGAGCAGCAGCGCCACAATAAGAGTAACAAAAAAAAAAAGAGCAGCTCTGAGTCTCAACTTGTGAATTATTGAAAAACGACTTCATCGCAGCTGCAGCTAAAATTAGGCTTATCCTTATAGGCTGGCTTAAAATTAGAAGGCAGATGGATAGCGTTCATTTATAACAATCTATAGGAGGTTTTGACATTTTAAGGTGGATGATTCAGTGTGTGTGTGTGTGTGTGTGTGTGTGAGAGAGAGAGAGAGAGAGAGAGAGAGAGAGAGAGAGAGAGAAAACTCCTCCAGCCTGTTGTCAAGGTCAGACTGAAGCGCATCCGTTTTTGCGTCAAGAGCACCGGGGAGAGAAATTAAACACCAAATCAATCGCCCTTGAACCGCCGCGCGCGCATGAGCATAAATTTGTTTATTTGACTCGGAGGTGTCTCGCTCTCTCTCTCCCTCTCTCCCTCTCTCCACCCTGCGTGTCGCGCGCCAGAAGCGATCACGGGCCGGTGCTTAATTAACTGCACGAGCGCGCCACATATAGCTCCTGACAGGGAGGAGGACAACCCGATGAAACACTCCTGGCTGCACAGGAGAGATTCTCCATGATGGTGACTTCGTCCTCGTCCTCGTCCTCGTCCTCTTCCTCTTCTTTTGCAGGAGAACTTCGGAGATGATGCTAATTATTGACGCGCGCCTGAGCAGGCTGTTAGCAGCCCTTCATCTGCCACTCATGAGGAAGAGGAGGAGGAGGAGGAGGAGGAGAAGCAGGGACAGGCTGAATGGGAGGAGAGTCACACACACACACACACACACACACACACCTCCACCTTCTCCTCCTCCTCTCCCCTTCTTATTTTCATTCATGGCACAATCACTGACACACACACACACACACACACATATATATATATCTCCCGCATGCAGAGTCTGGCAGCATCAAAAGACACACAGAGACAGGGACAAACATGCGCTCCTTGTCTTTTTTTTCCC
The DNA here is from genome assembly GCA_028566095.1 of Kryptolebias brasiliensis. Lineage (NCBI taxonomy): Eukaryota > Metazoa > Chordata > Actinopteri > Cyprinodontiformes > Rivulidae > Kryptolebias > Kryptolebias brasiliensis. The sequence continues at coordinate 12,045,145 of JAOXNZ010000021.1, read as the reverse complement.
TTTTGTTATCTAATTTTCTCATAAACGCAGAAACACAGGCAGCTCCCACTCATCTTTTCCTATCGCTGCCGTTCACAGTGGGATCATCTCTTTTCATACATGAGCAAACAGACGGAGTGTGTGTCCTTTTCTCTCTCGCTCTCTCAGGAACACACACATTCTAGTTAATAACAAACAGCAAGCCCAAAAAAAGATAAACAAAAAGAAGACATAAAATTCTCACGCAGACAGATAGACACTTACACACACACGAAGACACACACACACAGACACACACACACACAGACACACACGCACACAGCTGTCATTCCAGACAAACATGCAGCTTCCTCGCCACACACAAGAGGAGGAGGAGGGAGAGCAAACCTGAGACGAAGGAGAGGTTTTGAAGCCCACTCCTCTCCTCCCTCCCAACAGCACATCAGCAATCTCTCCATCTCTCACCTCTCCTCTCTCTCACACGCACACACACACACACACACACACACACACACACACACACATGCATGATGATGGCAATCACTCCTCCCATCTGCTGTCTCCCACTCCCTCAACCTCACAAGTGGTGGCTGCTGGACAGGCTGCTAGACTCCCCAGCAGAGTCTGCAAGACCTGGTCCCCCCCACCCCAACACCTCCCCTGACCTCCAACCCACCAACGTCCCCCCCCCCTTTCTCCTCATCGTCATCCTCCTGCTCTTCCTCCCCACAAAGCTAATTCCATTATACATTCTTGACTGGAAAGGAAAGAGGGGCTGTCTTCTAATTGCTTTCTTATCCCCCTGAGTCTTCCCCTCACTCTCTCCTCCTTCTCTCCCCCCCCCTCCTTTTAGCCCGCCCCTCACCCTACATGCTCTCAACATGGCAGCAGACAAGCAGAGGAGGGAGGCAAGCTACAGAGCAGGAGAGAGATAGAGAGAGGGAGGCTGCTGCTGCTGCTATCAGGGAATATTGGTGCCATTTTCAGCATCGCAGGGTGAAAGGATTGAGCCTCGCCGCTGTACGCCCGGCTCGGCTCAGCTCACCTCGGCTCAGACCAGCTGAACAAGCAGGGGGGGACTAGAGGGACAACGAGAAGGAGAGAACGGCTGACCTTTAACACAGGTACCACGCTTTTCACCTGTCATTTTAACTGTACAACAGGATGCAAGTTGGACAAGCAGATGGATGTCAGGGTGATGAGGAGGGCAGCAAAAAGGGGGTTGTGTGTGTCTGTGTGTATACATGCAGAATAGAGGACAGCAGCAGGGTCTCTCGTGGGACTGCGTTCTATTTTCATTTGCTGGGGCAGAACATTTGCCTCCCACACACACATAAACACGCACTCCCAACACCTGCCTCAACCTTGTTTTCCACCAGCATCTGTCCAAACAACAAGCTTAAAAAACATCAGAGCACAAATTCTTTCTCAATCTCTGAAAAAACAAGTAAACACTGGGGTGGAATGAGCTGCTTTCCTGCAGTTTGTTGATGCGTTTCTTCTTCCTTTGCTGCATCCAGAGCTTGAAGACATGTTACGCAGTTTTTTAAGAGCAGTGATGTGTCATATCTTGCTGTTTACTCTGTTGCATAAGGAGGCACCTAAACTGCACGCAAAGATCCATGAATCTTATAAACAAGTGATGATGATAGACTTTAAAATGTTTTTTACATGTAGTATTTGCCTCTGTTGCGCTAAATCCTTCAAAGGATCTGTGTGTTTATGAGGATTTTTAAAGCTCACGTGCTATTTTTAGTTCAGCCTTGCCTCATATGTTCACGCTTCGGGTCATACGTGTATATGCTGTGTTTCCACATCTAACATGCCACACTTCAGAAGCCATCAAAAGCTGCACTGAGACTGCAGTGTCACCGCTGACTGAAAGTGAAGCTTACCCCACAGCCTCGCTGGCCCCAAGGAGACGGGGAACAAGAGGATGCGAGAGAGGGGGAGATGGATAGAGGCAGGGAAGGGGAGGGAGCTGAGAGGAAGAGGTGTGACGGAGAGGGAGCGTAAATAAAGCAGGAGGGAGGTGGAGAGAGACTCGGCAATGTGTGTGTGTGTGTGTATCTGTGTGTGTGCAGAGCAACAGGGAGGAGGGGGTAACGCAGAGAGGGTGTAGAGATGTCAGAGAGAGAAAATAGAGGTAGAGGTGAGATAGTGTGTTTGTGTCCCTAGAAAGACAGAAACATGGAGCACATGAGAGGAAGAAAAAGAGAATGGTCCTGCAAAGCGAAACTCTGTGAATGAAAGGATGCACCAGGATAAGAATATACCTTAAACTTGCTCTCCCTGGTGGTTTGTTTCCAGCTGACAGCGAAACAATTGTGTGTCTCTCACATTCTGCCTGCAGACACGTGAAGCAATGTTTGGGTTGTCAAAAGCCTCAGACAAAATAAGAGTGGTCCACAGCTAGTGTGGACCACAAATGCACAATCATAGCCACAGACCAGACGCACTAAAAGCCCAATAAAATACTGCTCTCCTTTTTTTTTCCCCCTCTGACTTTTTCTCTCTCACATATTTAGACCAACTGTTCCTGGATGATGCAACACAATGAAAGGAAGCTGATTATCACAGAGATTGGGAGGAGCGTGTAAAGCAGAGAGCAGGTCTGTGTGTTTCAGGTGTGCGTGTGTGTGTTTCAGGTTTGTGTGTCCAGTGGTCAGTAAAGGCCACACTAAAATTGGCAACTCACTGACTGTCGTGGTGAAAGGAAAAGTCAAAGCTCCCCCCTGTGTTTTCTTCCTGTTACCTGAAAACAAAGGAAAAGAAGAAAGTAAAGTATGCACAAATGAAGAACTGAGGAACAGCACAAATTAACAGCAAAGATGCATCATTTTTTAAAGTGATAGTTCAGATCTTTTGAAATCTGAGAGGGTTTTGTGGAAAGGCTCTGAACATTTACTATCTTAACTGTTGTAGATAGCTCATTGAATGGCCTCAGTTTTCAGAAATAGACACCAAAGTGGTTTGAGCCTAAATTGACGCCAGTCCTTAAAATCCATTGCAGCTTATGCAAACGTCATGTTCTAAACCTTTACGCTGCCTTCAATTTTGTATTACACAAACATTTACATTGAATTAGGGGTTACTTAGAAGCAGCTGCAGCATCTAGCTGTTGCACTACCTGTGCAGCCTGAGACGTTATGAAACCTTTTAGATTTGAGTTGTTTTATGATGGTAGCAATCCACTTTGGCCTTTGACCTGCTCAGATTAGCCACTAGCTCATCAATGTAGTAAGAACTGAGGTTGTTCATAGAGCTATCCACAAACAGGTAAGATATTAATTGTTCCTTACCTTTCCATGGTATCACACTTTGAAAGATCTGAACTACCCCTTTAGGACTTTTAAGAGTTTTCTTTCCTCTTTATATCTAATCTCATTGTCCCCTCATTGATCGGCACCAATATTTATATCTGCTTCCTCTCTTGCACCATTCCTAACTAGATTGCAGTGGTCTTAGTTTGCACACTTGTGTGTACGTGTGTTTCCAAGCAACACACTATAAGCCCCAAGTGCCCGTCTAATTGCCCTGAAGGCTCATGGCCATTTACTTTGGGTGGTTATTAGGCAGACAGAGAACAAAACAGAGAGAGAAAATGTTTGTCCCTCATTAAAGAGAAGTGCCACAAACACGAGCGTGGCTTCAGGGAGCAACCAGACCACAACTCCATCACTGAAGGACTCATGCAAACACACACACACTCGTACTTGTACTCAAGTAATACAAGCAGACTCGAGCTACGAGTCAAAGCATTTCATTTATATTCACAATGACAATTTGAGGTCCCTTTTTTATCAAATGTGCCTTAAATCATCGCTAATGTGGTGTTTATGAACCGTCACTGATTTCTAAGAAAGTCACGACTGAACACCACCCGGGTAATTCAGCGTGATCAAAATAAAAACAGGTCATGAATCACATGGTGGGTTGTTGGTAAAAACATGTTCTCTAAACTAATTTTGCTAAAAATATATATATATATAAATAAAAAACAGCAACAACAACAACACATTACATTTCTGAAAGTCTTTGCATTACAGCAAAATCTGCCTTATGATTCCCCTGAATAAACGCTAAAATGAATGAAGCCATAAGAGCCGCCACCTTTCATGCCAGAATTTTAGACTAAGATCATCTTACGGTGAGAAATGACAGAGTTGTTTTCGTTTTGGTCAAACCTTGAATATAAAGTTGTAAACGATCTCATGCGATATCATGAGATGTCATGCTCAGAGTATGTATCGTTCAGGACTCTCAGCTACTACCACATTACATTTTAGCTTGATATCTGTAAGACGGACTGACTTACAGACATTTCTGTGCTTGCTAAGGTTAATTAGCTCTGGCATCCGTCTTGAATTGGGCTGGCTCCAAAAGTTAATAAGCGATAGCTGTACAGGCAATGATTATTTTCATTAAAATCCGTCCACCAGTTCATGAGACATTTTGCTAACAAAGTTGACTCCAATACCTAATGCAAAATCTCAAACAAGATATGTGCAATCTGTTAGCGCCCAGAATATGTGTTTGGAATCAGTCTCAGCTACTACCACACCAAATTTTAGGTCGATATTTGTAAAATTGTCAGAGTTACAGCCATTTTTGTGTGTCTGAAGGTCAGTTGGCTGTGGCAGCCAGCTGGAAATGGGCTGGCCCCAAAAGCAGCAGACAGACACAAGCAAAAACTTTATCCGCCTTTGCTTTCGAGAGCGAGCAATTAAAGCAGTTTGGATAACCACAGCACAGCTCATGTTTACAACAAATAACTAATGAAAACGTTTTAAAATTGCCTGCATCACATCATTTATTACGGTTTGAATCATTGCGGATTATCTGATATAGAAAGCATAAACACTTAGAAACACTCTCACAAACAGTGCAGCCATATGGTGTGCAGCATGACGTTACATCCGACCCCCCCCCCCCACTCACACACACACACACGAACAGGACTAAATACTTTGTCTCTGTGTTCATGACCATCTTAAGAAACTTCCACAAACATGACAAAGTTTACATCTTGAAAGAGGGTACGTGCCGTTCCAAGGATCAGTATACTACAGCTGCTAACCTAGATCTGATTGCACACAGTTGCTCCCCGGATGCACAAGTGTGTGTGTTCATACACTTCTGTGTGTGTGTGCATCTGGTCCACACTTGGGCCTAATGCAGTTTGCAGGTAATATGTTTTTATTGGACTAGCAGTGTCAGTGCAGTGTGTTTGTTGAGTGATGGCTGATGTATCCCCCTCTGTGAGAGTGTAGTGGGGGGGGGGGGCATAAGGCTCAGAGAAGGAAGAAAGGGGGGGAGGTAGAGGAAGGTTAGAAGAGAGGAAGAGGTTACTGCAGGGGAGAGAAGGAGGCGGGGGAGAGGAGAAGAGAGGCTCATCTGTATGCCGGTTACTGTGAGCTGCTTGTTTGATCTTGGGGGAGTACTTAGTGCTGGATGGCGGGATGCTGCAGAGTAAGGAAGGCAAAAAATAAGGTTCCATGTATGTGTGTGTGTGCGTGTGTGTGTGTAATTAGGTGTGTGTGGTGTTGGGTGCAGCACTTTGCTCATTAAAAGGATCTGGCTGATGTCCAGCTCTGTGCAGTTCATCAACTGTCCTTCATGTCTCTCAACCTCTTCCTCCTCTTTCCTCTCTGCACTTCATCATCTCATCCCAAGTTTTACTGCAACAAAACACTGCTTTACACCAGTGCTGCTGCTGCTAGATGGGAACGGGGGAGTCATAGGAGTTGGTGGGAGCCATCTATTATTGCTGATGAGTATTTGATCACATATATCAATAGAGATGAACAAATAGTGCTCTTGAAAGATCTGTTATCAACACATTTGTGTGTAAACGTGCTAATGTGAGGTCTTACAGACACCTTACATGTGATTTGGGTGAATGCTTTTTGAGCAATGTTGGAAAATTGCAAAGAAATTTTTTAAAATCAAACATCTGCTCCCGTCAAAAATGACACGTACAGGTGTGTGTTTGTTAATGGCTCAGTACAGTGTTTTCCAGTGATGCTGTAGAAATGCATAATCATGCCTTTCATTTGACATCAGCAGTGGCAGGGTGATTACGCACCTGAATACGGTTACTTCACTCATACCTTCGGTTTTGCAGGCATACGCAGAACAATATATCCCTATTTTATCAACGCTTTTGAGCGAGCATGCAGTCCTAGGACACATTTTATTGGCCGCGCAGCTGCTCAACCGGAGCAGGGCTGTAATTATTGTAATCTAGTAATTTTAGAGTGCGTTCTTAAGATACTTGAGCTCGAACGTGTCTGTGCACGTGAGCAACCAGAAAAAACGAGAGCTGCAGCTGTTTAGCTTTCTTCACAAGGATATAAAAGATAGAAAGAGCAAAATCAACAAAGAAAGACGATAAGAGAGATGAGTAATTTCCTGCAATGAGTGAAACAGATGGACAGAAAACATATATATATATATGTATAACCCACTATAGACTTAACTTATTTCTGTCTTCTAAAGCGATAGTTCAGATCTTTTGAAGTGGGATTCTGTGGAATGGTTATGAACAGTTAATATCTTACATGTAGCTCTTTGAATGACCTCAGTTTGGAGAAAGGAGAGTTTAATTGTGACCAGACTGACAAGCTAACAGCTAATTCTAGCAGCGATAAGGACCAAAGTAGATTGCTGCTGTCTTAAAACAACTCCAATCTTGTTAATGCCAAACAGTTCATGCAATTGCTAATTTTTAAACCTTTATATTGCCGTCAGTTTCACATTGGATGGTTATTCTAGCGGAAATAATATGAAGTGCCCCAGGCTGGCACCTACTGCAATGTTGATGGCAATATCAATGTTTATAAAATAGAGTTTGCATGAATTTTCTGAGATTGGAGTTGTTTTAAGACAACAGCAATCCATTTAGGTCTTGGTCTCGCTCAGTTTGGTCGTCAGCTTGTCAACAAGGTCAGAATTAAGCTATGTCTCAAAACTGAGGTTGTTTAAAACCCTACCTACAACAGGTGAGATATTGTTTCTGAAGTTTCAATAGAACTTCATTTCAAAAGATCTGAACTATAACTGTAAAAGACAAAAATAGCTTTCCTTTAGGCTGACTATGACTTGGTTTTCGTTTAGTTGTAGAAATATTTTTTAAAAGACTCCCATCTGACCAGGAAGAATGAGTCTAGGTTAAGACACCATAATGAGTTATTTGGAAACACTGTATTATTATCTTATAGGAAATTGAACCGTTTAAAACAGTGACTATTTCCCATGCAAAGTGCATTTCCACCGACAGCATGTCTGAGATGAAGATCATTTCTCATCTTTGTTGCATGAAACGAAAAAGTAAAAATAACAAATAAAGCTCAGTGTGTGTGATGGGACCAGGCGTTTGTTTTGGAAGCAGACACTGTCATTTGCTTCCCCCATGCCTTCTGATCACAACAGCAGCAGCACTTTGAAAAGTTTTCTACCCACCCCCACCCCCTCTGCTCCTGTGACTTCAAACAGCTGCCGCAGTTACATAATGCAGCATTAAGGAAAAAGGCAGAAGAGAGTTAAAGGAACCACGGGGAATAACTTTTACAGAACATGACACACACAAAGACACAATGAGTAAGAATAAGTCTGAGTAAGAATTTGCAAGTCAATAACAACACATTTACTTTCTTGTTTTAGTGACTCTGCTGAAATTGTGATTGCTAAATTTAGGACTTTTAAAAATCATGACAGATGAACCAATCTGGAGAACTCGTGACCCGACCTGCGCTTTCTTTCATTTAGGAAAAAGAGACAGGCTGTGTCCGAGTGCGAGTACTGAGAATCAGTCTGAATGTTTGGTGAACATGTAAATTTACATGCACGTTTGTTTGAATCGGACGGGTTATATGATTATAGTTTTTTAGTGTAAAAGAAACATTGCAGGTGTCCTAAATATACTGTATGTCATGTCAAAATACTGTTAGCAATGCATTTTAGATCCTTTCCAAGACATAATTTTATTTATGAATCCACTGTGATGAAATAATGCTTAACATCTGAAATTCCCAACATACAGATAGAATTATATTCACATCTAGATGAGGATTTAATGTGTCAGTGTTTAAAGGACAAGGTTTATGCACATTAAAATGATAAATCAGATTGTTTTTAAAAAGTAGGGTTTGGGAAGGTTAAAAACAATACATATCTCATCTGTTGTAGCCTGTTGTTGTAGCTCTTGGAACAACCTCAACATAGAGAATAATTCTGACCCGGCTGACACGCTAATGGCTAGTCCGAGTAGGACCAGGACCAAACTGGATCGGGCTTGTCTTAAAACAAGTCCAGTCTCAAACATTTTCATAGTGGTTTGTGTAAATGCAGTTTCATAAATCTTTCTATCACAGTCATTGTGGTTATTATGGCACAACTAGTCAGAAGCAGCAGTTAGCTGTAGCACATCTAGTCCAGTCCGGGGCAAAAATATCATGATATTTCTGCGAAATTAATTGTGTAATGACTAGGAAAGGGCAGCAGTTTTGAAAATTGAAAGTCTAGGTAAAATGAGTGAATCCAAAGAATTAATGTGACCCTCATGACCATCTTTTTTTTCACCTGGTGCAGACACGCCAAGTTGTTTTCTAGCAGCACTTTTCCTGCTGGGGTGCTTTTTTTCGACCCAACACTGGGACAGCAGAGGGGGAAGAGGAGGAGGAAGGGTTGGATATTTGAAGAAAAACTGAATAATTACTGACCTTTGTTCAAAATGCCCATCCCTAGTAATGACATATTTACGGTGTTGTAAAGGTTTGTGAAATAGCAGTCACATGAGTTATTTTAAGGCGGTAAAAACACACTTCAGTCAGATTAGCTGTTAGCTCATCAGTCCGTCCAAAATTACACTTTTTTTCTCCAAACTGAGGTCATTCAAAAAGCAATCTACAACAAGTAAGATATCGATTGCTCATAATTGTTCCACATAAGCCTTTTTCAAAAAATCTGAATCGTATGAACTTTTACTTACTACCTAGCATTATAAATTATAAATTTACTAAAGTAATTTCTAAAATTAGCGTATTGACTACAGTGCTCAGGTGACCTGTTGAGTGTGTCTTTAAAAACTTGTGTATGTGACTGCACATGGGGTGTGTGTGTGTTTGTGTGTGATTTGCCTCAGTACTGGGAACACAAAGTGCGTTAGCCGCCTGTGAATTAGCTTCCATAGCAACCGGTGCCACGCAGAAAGCCAGCCAGGTGGTGAAACGCCGCGCCACTTGTGTGATCTGAAAGTGAGTGTAAGGCTTGATGCCAAGGCTGCAGATAGCTGCTACGTTGGCATGTCAATGGGCACAGACAATGCGGCGTTGCTGCGGTGATAAGAGGGCAGGTGGGTTGGTGTTTGGATGGAAGACAATGTCACAAACAGCAGACTGTGTGAAAATGAAGTCTGGCGCTTTCAGTTTGTTTTGCTGCCGGTTCTTCTCCTTCATTGCTATTTTAGTTTGCTTCTCGGTATCTCTCTGACTTCTAAATCTTTCTGTTTACTTTCTTTCTCTTTTCTCTTGTTCCCTCTTTTTGCTTTTTTTTTCCCTTCTGTTCTCTCTCTGTACCTCTCAGAGGAAGAGGTTGCAGCAGTGCGGAGGTAGATGTTGTGCGGGGGCAGAAGAGGTTTTTTTTTTTTTCCCTTTCTTTTTTTTAATCAGAGTATTATTATCCGAGCTGCCCTATCATCTTGGACACACATATACAGTATGCACCCACACATAGACACACACCTACATATCAGCACCACAGATGTCAAATATGCATCAAATAGCATAGATTCAGGAGTCAAGCGTTGGTGCACACTCGTGCGAGGCCAGCAGCTCGCAAATCACGCGATGAGCTGTGTTTACTCATCCCAACTTTTTCCAGACAAGAAACAAAACACAATAATGCGAAAAAACAGGAACAAAACAATCATGAAACGGACGTCAGCGATGGACTCGTGGTTACACCCCGCCCCAGGAGAGTTGTTCAGTCACCTACCTACTGTAGATGGAGGCATTGAGCAGTGTATATTTAGAACTTGGCTAATTGCAGATGTTCTCGTGCAGAGCAAACATGAGAGAGAAAACATGAGAGAGATGCTAATACCCTCTTTCTATCACGTGTCCATCAACTGGCTGAGCTGTAGCCATGGCAGCCAGGATGAAAGTATACACACTCACATCCCCAAGATTTTCACACACAAAACATGAATCACCTGAGGCTCAGATGACAGATAAACCTGAGACAAAATTTTAAATTCAATTATAATTCTGATATTATCAACTATGTGATTTGCTACAAAGTATTTCACCCCGTTGAGTAAATTATAATATTTAGCTGCCTTTTTTGTGGGGAAAGAAGCTGGCTTAGAATAAGAAGGGATTAAAAAGGAAAAATGAATTCAAACATATGAACAAAGCACAAACCTGGCTTCAGATAAATAACAACAAATACTGGGTATTGCTCTCATGTTTGTGTCCGCATGCATGAGCAAGATTACTGATGATTTCTGAGGGAGTGCAGGTGAGGCTAATGAGCAGATTAACAGGTACGATTCATCAGCTGAAGGCAAAGATAACTGAGGGAAACAATGGCACTGAGGAGAAACAGGTAAACATACCAAGAACAAGAAAATATCTAAATGAAAAATCAAGGGAAAAACGTGACTGAACTTAACAACTTTAACAAAAAACACAAATAACCCAACATCATGACAAAATAATATTATTTAATTTTTTTCATTGTTGTTAATTTTGCATTACACACTTATCCCAGCAGAAAGTTTATGATAGTCCTCCTGGAAAAGTCCCAGGCTGCAGAAGAAGTGCTACATTTAGCTGTTGCTACTACTATTTATACCTAAAATAAAACAAAGAGTTCAATGTAAATAACTGTGCCATGGAAGATTGACGGCAATATAAATGTTTAAAAAACAGAACCGTTATAACATTTTTGAGATTCTAGTTGTTTTCAGATGACAGCGATCTACTTTGCTCTTGACCCTGTTGTTAGCTTGTCAGTTCAGTCAGAATTAAACTCTAGTTTCACCAAAATGAGGTTGTTCTAAGAACTATCTGCAACAGGTAAGTTATTAATTGTTCAAAACCTTCCCACAGAACCCAACTTCAGAAAATCAGAACTACCCCCTTAAGCCTGGATTTTCATGCATGCACTCTACACACACTCACACACACATTCTTATATGGACTCTAGCAGAAGCATGACTCTCACCTACACAGGCCACACAGCAATGCATACTAAAAAGATCGAGGGAGAAGGAGGGCAAAGAGCAAAGAGAGATGGACGAAATGAGCGAGGGATGGAGTGAGGGATAGATGGATGAAGGAAAGGAGGCTGGTGACAGGGTTTTGTGCAGCCTAAGAGATCTGTAATGAGATCTCTGTGAGTCAGACAGGATGCTACACACCAATCCTGCACAAAAAAGAAACATGCAGTAAAGAATAAGGCATTAAAACACATTAGCCTAGCTGGCTAATAGCACAATCTGTGTCAGTCTAATCAGGATGAAGCAACATCTAATGCACATCAATTTTATTAAAAAAAAACACTATTCTTGAACAGTCATTGGGGTGGTGGGATTAGTTCAGGCCGGCAACAGTTCACAGCTACCGAAGCAGTTTTTCCCCATCAGCCTTAAATTAGAACAGGTTAGTGATGACCCGGTGCTGCTTTTAGCATGTTAGCTTATATCAGAGAGTGAGTCACGAGCTTTGCGGGAAGAAGCCACAGCACAAATTCAAACATCAGAGCAGTCAACAAACCTTGGGCTATCTCTGTGGCCATATTTATTCATGTGGTTTGACACCCACACACACACGAACACACACACATGCAGACTATAAAGGCACATGCAGAGCGCAAACACAAAGTGGAGCAGAGATAAGCAGGTGAATCATATGTTTCTTTTAAGAATTTATTATGTCAGTCAGTTGATTCTTTAGATGCCAAAGATAATGTTGCTGGATTGTGGTATAAATGGCCGTTCATTTTTCTTACACAGACTATAATGCTGCAGTAAACATCACCGACACTGTAAAATCTAGGATGTTGTTTTAACTTAATAAAAGAAGAGTAAAATGATTTGTTTAAAATCCTAACTTGGGTGAAAAAAATGTTTTTTGTTTCACTAAAATTAT
>JAOXNZ010000021.1:11951020-11990931 GCA_028566095.1 Kryptolebias brasiliensis | reverse complement strand
TGTGCACAAGATGCCTCTAAGCTTTTACATGTGACATGGTGTTCCTCCCCCTCCCCCCACTGCTTCCAGCTCTCTCAGTCTCTCGTTCTGTTCACCTCTCATATCCTATGTGAGCTCTGTTTTCGGTTTTCACTCATCCTCCCTTCATCCTTCCTCATCCCATTCTCCTGCTTTCTCTCTCATCTTCTCCACTCAGTCCCCCCCACCCCCCTCACCTCAACTCCTACGTCTAAGCAGCAGAAACAGAGTGTGAGAAGCAGAGAGGAAACAAGAGCGAGTCAGAGAGAGGTTGTTGTTAGCGGGCTGAGGCAGAGCTGTCATCAGCTGAGGGATCTGAAGGTCTGTGTGTGTGTGTGTGGGGGGGGGGGTTATGTGTGTGTTCGGGTCTGTGCCGAGCCAATTTAGGCTGAGGAGCCTAATCAAAGGGAAGAGGAGGCTCACACACACACAAATACACACGCATATACACATCAGCACCTCACCCATGGGTCCCCCCATCAGAAAATTCTCCCTCTGCCTGCCTGTGTTCACTTTAGTGCTGCACACAAACACAGAACGTTCAGCTGCACAGTTTACAAAGCACGAATGATCCGTGCACGTCTATGCAGGGTGATCAGCGGGTTACCTGTAAGCTCAGAGAAATGTGCACATGTGAGTGTGAGAGAGACAGAAACAGAGAAACAAAACAAAAAAAATCATTATTTGGTGCTGAATTCTAACAGAAGCCAAATGGGGGCAGTTACATCAGAGAGCGGCAGACTGAAAGAGACAGAAACGGGAAGGGAAAGAAAAAGAGATGAGCAGTAAGAGGAGAGGACCTCTGCGGTGGAGAGACTGAAGGTGTTACTCCAGGGATGTAAACAGAACGAAGAAGAAAAGGAAAGTGGAGGAACAACAAAGAAAAGGACGAGGATCGAAGCAGCTGGTCTGAGTTCAGGACTTAAAAAATGGGCAGCTGGTAGTAAGAGGGTGAACAGGAATGGAAAATTAACCGAACATAAGTGCTCCTCTGCCAGCACAAGTAGACGGTTCTTTCTTTCACGGAGATGCTGGTCAGCTTCTCCCCACTCCTGCAGCCATGTTGCTTTGATGTTTTCACTCAGCAGAGAGGCTCTCAGGGGTCAATCCAGCGCCTGCATCATAGCGACCTGCAGATTTTGTGTTGGAAGTTTGCACAATTACAAAGCGAAGACTGAAGATCTGGCGTTGAAGGAATGCATATCACCCGCCAAGTTTTAAACTAAAACCATCCGAAGCTGAGAAGGGATGGAGTCAGAGTTGTTTTGATCCAGCCCTTTGCACGATATTATACCATGTTGTGAGAGCGCGCTGTTATTACCCATGTGTTGAGGATGACTCTCAGCTTCTACCACACCAAAAGTAGCTCAATATTTGGTAACTTGACAAAAGTGACTAATGTCAGTTAGCTTTTGTGGCCATCTTGAATTGGGGTGACTCCAAAAGTTAATCAGTTGTAGAGGTACATCCAATGCTTACTTTCAGAGTTTCATTAACCATTCAATGGTTCATGAGATATTTTGCTAACAGGCAGACTCAGTTGACGGCAGGCGATAATAAAGGAAGTTGGAAAATGCTCCTGTCAGGGACACAGCTATGTTTGATGTGTTTATGACTTAAATCGTTTTCTCTTCCTGTCCTTTCTAGGATCTGTAAGATATTCCTGTGATCCACCTTCACTACCAGGACCATCACTCTGCCTCCCATCCAGCCAGGCAAACACACGACGAGAACCGCAGTGATGACTGATGATGGACAGGCTTGTTGGCCAGAGGCTGCACCGACGTGAGGATTCTGGACAAATCGCCCCACAGACTGCAGCTGCTTCCCGAAACCGGACGAGAAATTTGTTTTGTCGCCGGCGACCGTTTTACTGCGAGGCAGAAGGAGGACACGCTTTGTTTCGAGCCCAGTGCATACTGTTTGAAATGCACAGCGAGGATTGTGTGTGTGTGTGTGTGTGTGTGTTCTGCCTTCGGATGGGCTGCTATCATCCTCAGACAGCTGGCGGTCACTGATTGGACTGAAGCATCCCTCTGGCCACCTTGTCTGTTGGCCAACAGGTGCATATATGTGCGCTCGAATTTCTCTGTGTGTGTGTGCGTGTGTGTGTGTGTGTGATAACCATTGTACTGTCATTCTACAGCCACTCCATCGCCATGTGTCAGTGTGTCTGAGTGTTCAGAACTGAGGATATCATCCATCAGGAAACAAAAAAAAAAAGAAAAAAAAAGAAACAGCAGCCAACAACTGGATGTACTCTCTCAATGTTTGTGTTTAAAACAAGAAGCAAAACTAAATCTGTACATGATGATGATGATGATGTGCTTTACAGGTTCTAAATATTCTGACATAAAAAAACAGACGCAGTATTTTAATATCTTATCTTTGAAAGTGTATTTTGATGTGGATTAAACATCATTGCGTCACTCTTGGTATATGTAACGCTTTGTGTTCTTCAGAAAAAAAAAAAAAGTATATAAATCGATATGAAAATGAAGAAGTTTAATTCAGCTGTGTGCACATTCAGTATGTACAGTAGCCATCGTCACTTGTCGGGATGCAGATGAGGGCTCTGAGTCAGGTCATCTCACTTCATGACGATGTACAGTTCAGGAGTATTAACCGTTAAAACATTTCACACGCCACAGCCGTGCAGAAAAAAGTGCATTCGAACTAGACTTCATCCCACGTTTCGTCTGTTTGTATATCTAAAATGTAGCCTCTTTTTTTCCCCCACTCTGCCATGCTGTATAACACTGTGCAGAGTGTCGGTTAAAGTTCTAGTCATATCAAAAAGAGACATATTTAAGTATTTAAAGCAGAAAAGAAAGTGCAAAAACGCCACACCAAACGCTCTTTTATGAAGCTTATTATTTAATGGTGTACATAAGTATTTGATGCTGTTTAAATGTAAGATGTGATGTACTAATATAATTGTGTATAGTATTTCCTAGAGATGTTTATTTTCTATAAAATGGAATATGTTATTGCTTATAAAATGTTATTAAAAGAATCCATTGATGGGAAGAAAAAAAAAATACCAACCTTTTTTTGGGAATGTCACTTGTCTTAAGTGGGAGCATGCCGTTTTCTTGATTTTCATGTCTATTTGTTTGGACTTGATGACACAGCATCACTTTGTTTGAAATGTTTTTTGTAACGCCAACGTTAAATATACCAGCACCTTTCAATGCTGCTATGGACCAACGCCTGCTCTTTGTGTCCTTACTAAACACACACAGACACGAACACTATCTTGGACAATAACACGCCACCCATGCAGGCACTGATAGGGGCACCTTGTGTGATGGAGCAATCAGAAATTGCAGACAATCAAGTTCTGGAGCAACAGTGGTAGTACAACGATAAACAACTGAGTCATCAGCATAAAGAGGCCTCTGTAACATTCTGTCTCATTGTTAATGGAAACTGTAAAGGAAGCAGGTCCTAAAACACAACCTTGAGGAACACCTTTTGTCGTTCAGATAACTGGAAGAAAAACCGCTGAGTTTCACAACTTTACCAGAAGGATGGTCAAAAAACTACCCACTAGCTTGGTTTGAAGGGTCCAGTGTATTTCTGAAAGCGTCTGGCATACAGTAAGTTGCTATGATATACAGTAGTGGTTGTCAAACCTTTCATGAGTACTACCTGAGAAGATACTAAGTTCTCCACTCTTCCTGTAACTGAGATATTTTAATGTCTGGTTTTTAATAGACAGTAGTACAAGCTTACTGGAGGACCATGGCAGCTCGACGGTCAGTGACACTGTCTTATAATCCTGAGGCTGGAGGTTCGAGCCCAGATTGCATCATCTGCCAAATCTCTGGTGCGAGTTTGACCACCGCAGAGAAGAGCAGCCAAAAGAACAAGCTTACTGAAAAGTAAGAGTATCTAACAAAAACAAGCAAACTGATGACTCTACTTGAACGTCTAAACAACAAACCTGCTTTTTATTTCGACCTCGACCCTTCCACAAACCCAAGTGGCCAGGAAACACAAACCTCAGGTTGGTCTGTCTTAGGTGAGGGTGTCTGTTGGTTAACAGGCGAAACATCCAACGAACCCGAGGCCCGCTACTGAAGACATGTCCCAGAATTCTAACAAACCTGATTTCTGAATAACCGTCATAATTTTAAGAAATGGACTCTTATGTGTCAGCCTGTGCCTGGTCTCTGACTCCCTTCTCCAAACTGTTTGGTCATTGGACCGATTCAAAGGAAACCAAGATAAAAACACACCTAACCCTGGATGAAGATGTGATACCACACACTGCAGTCTTGCCTCGTCTTCTGCCCCTAAACTGAATATGGACTTTAGACAACTTGAATCAAATTTCCTCACCAGTTAGGCAGATTTTGTTGCAAGCAGGTCCTACAGAGACTTCACTGGTGCTGCTTACGTAGCTTCTTGAAAGATTTTCCATTGCAGTTTTGTTTTCTGTAGTTTCTACTTGGGAGTCTTCGTCTTTGGGCTTCCATGAAATCCTTTCAAAACTTAGTGGAAGCAGTTGGTGCTAAACTGTTGCCTAAAGTCAAACTAATAAGGAAATTAAACATTAAAAATAAACGCACTCCATCAGTTGATCAATCACAATCACTTTGATAAGGATGCAGTTTAAATGTGGCTCAGTAATCATCTCGAGGAGCGGGATCACCACCTTTGAGTAAGTTTGTTTCCGAACAACAGGGATACGATTATTTCAGATGAGAAGATGAAACGACGTGACGCTTTCAGCTGTAATGTCTGCAACTAGGCTTAATAATGAAAACGATAATCTGCCTTCAAATGCCCATCTTCTGGTATCGATTAAAGCATCACGGTACACTTCTTTACAAAATGATTTAATTTTTACATGTGATAAAGTTGAAACGGATGTCAGATACAGAACATATAAATCTGGCAGCTTCACGGTCATCTCAACTCAACTTTTTTTAAAGATTTTTAAATCACACGGAAAACTTGTGGTTCACTAAAGATATGAAACCGCAACGGCTAAAAAGAGCAAATATTGCCCCTTATGTTGGAGTTACAAAAGAAAAATTATTTTACTTTATTATTATACTTTTTGGGAACGAAAAGAAGAAAAGAATTTCCTCCTTCAGAAATGTTAAAGTTTAGTGTTAGTTTCCAGCCCCAGAACTGAACACTGCTTTTCATATCATAGTTGGATAAAGTCCAGCACCTCAGGGGGTCAACAGTTACGACAATAACTTGATTACGTCACCAGTTTGACATTTATCTGATACAGTAATGACACCATTGACCATTAACACAAATTTAAGGGGACACAATAAGCATTTACAACTCTGCTTATGCAAAAGGAAAGAAAACCCTGCCTAATCAAATTATAAATACATAGTAATATATGTACACAGAAAAACAAATACACAATCTCTATGAAAATAAGTTTATAAAGCCATAATATTATTATTTTAGCTCATTAAAAGCAGCCTCACAGGCCTAGTGCAGATAAGGACGTGGGGCTCGGACAGTTTGCTTTTAGATCATCACAACTCAAGGAAACTTCAAAAAGCTGGTTCCCACATAACAAGCCCGACGGTCAAATCAAAAGTTTGGTTATTTTTTTCCTCTTACAGATAAAAGAAAAAAGACGCGTCACGTTGCAGCCAATCACTCCCCACCCTGAGCCCTCGCGTCTACAGTCAGGGTGGAGGTGGAACTGCGATGACTGACTGCAGGGGCGACATCTCTGATCACCTGATGTCTCCCCGTTAACCTCAGGGTTGCGGTGGCTCCTCTCTGTGGTCAAAGTGTGACACTGCAGCGCATTCGCACAAGAGTTTGACTCGACGAGAAGAACGTTCTCCTGATCATCCAGAGTTACAGTCGGGATCTGTACAAGTGCATTCACATGTGGGGGTTAAGTGGGAAAGACGGCCCAAATAAGAAAAAGTGCACCCCTGGGTTTTTTTTTTTTGTGTTTTTGGAAGCATGTTTCTTTTCTGTCTATGTGCGCTTTCGTATATAAGAGATGTTTCTATATACAAGCGTCCATGCAGGTCTCTCAGCGCGCCCCCACCTTCCTGTCACTCTAGCTATTGGTGACGGTGGTGCCGCTGCCCAGTTTGATGATCATCTGCTGGCAGTCGTGGAGGGTCCGTTTGTCTCCCAGCTTCTCCAGGGTGCGGGCCGCATCAGCCAGCATGCCCACCCTTTGACCCGGAGCTGACAGGAAGGAGGGAGGAAGGTAGCGACACGCCAGCATCACGGCCTCCGCCTGTTCCCGCTGGCCGGGCCGCGCCTCGCACTCCTCTGCACGCAGAAAACACAAAACGTTATGAGCCAATCAGCCCGCAGGGGTTTCTTTTATACATAGCGACAATTCATAAGGAACAAATAAGGCAAACTTGATTTTAGAACATGTTTATTTCAATAACTAACTTACTAACACTTGGGGTTTTTTTAACAAATGTACTAAACTATTAGGCAAAGATCAGCACTGAAACTATATCCATGAGCTCTTTTGGTTGCAAAACAGAGTGATTGTCTTTGTGGACAAATACAATAAACACAACGTTGCTAAAATACCTGAAAATACTCATTCAGATTAGCTGGATTACCTAAAATTGGCAGTAACCTGCACACGCACTCACCTGTCTTGGCTCCCGGCGTTGCTCTGCGCCGCAGCGAGCGATCCAGAAGCTGATGGGTTCTGGTGGGACTGGCCCCCGCCATCAGCCTGGCTGTGGCTTCGTGGAGGAACAACTGGAACGAGACGGAGGGCAGAGAGATGAGAGGCGCACAGGCGAAGAGGGGGGAGGAACCAGAGCGAGTGATGATGACTCACACGTAATGTTCTGCTCTACCTCAGAGAGACTTAAAAAGCTCTGTGAACAAACTGGCCTCAGGCTGCGTGTGTGTGTGTGTGTGTGTGTGTGCTGCAACTCCTTCCAATTTTCTCTTTTTACTGAGGATCATAGCGCGCAGAGCCTCCAAAGATGTTCACAGGAAGTTTTTGCAAATCTTCAAAAAACATTTTTGTTTAATTTGTGCCCTGTACAATACTGTGCGAAAGTTTTGAGTCATCATTTAATAACATGTAATATTTTAATATAGTCTTAAAGAGCTCTTTAGGTTTTCTGAAGGTATTTCAGGTTTGATTTTGAACTTTGGCTGCTTTTTCACGCCTCATTACTCAGATACCTGGTCATTTTCAGACAAATGTTTTTTTGTTTAATTCACTTAACTCTGACCTATGAATCATTCAGGCATAAACAGGCTCCTACATTCAAGAGATGAACAAGAGGCATTTCTGTAGACAGACAATTTAGCAAAACACCTATTTTAAAATCAAATCTTTAGGCACAAAGACAGGTGTTCCCAGTTTCTTTAGCTGAATCTATGAAAAATATCAAAATAACAATTTAGCGCACATAAAATAGTATTTCAGCACCAACATTGTGATTCTCAAAAAGCTAGTAGCTGAAAATGTACACAGTAAATAATGAAACGAAGGATTATGCGTCTCTCAGGTTCTGTCAAGTCTTTTAGGCCTGCTACTCATTTTGTTCTCCACTTAAAGCACACATTACACCATATGCTGTCATGGTTTGGTATAAGGACACAAAACTGAGAGAAAAAGCAGCCAAAAATACTTTGACAAACCATCAGAAAGCATGGAGATCTACTGATTAGGACCACTTTGAAAGACTACATGAAAGATTGGCTCATTGGAAGCAAAATATAAAAAAATAAGGAGCAGTTTAAAATATTTTGCACCTGTTCTATCCTAATGACTGTGCATTAAACTTTACTATATGGGGTTAAAGCTTTGATGAGTTATTGTTGAAATGTGCTCAACAACTACACTTCATCAGCGCAGGAGCAGCACTGTGCCACAGACTGTATACAGTCATTCCCAGGATGGGTCAACCAACAAGTTTTGTTGTGAATGAATATTTAGTCCTGTTTTAGACAAACCGGACATCAACAAGACCGAGAATCACCTTCAAACTCCTCAGACACCAAAAACTTTTGCGCCCAGCTAAAACGAACAGCTAAAAAGCTAATGGCCGGCATGTTTGGACTTACTCTTCGCATGGCAGGTCTGAAGCTCTGTGCCAGCTTGCGTAGGGAGCTGAGATCTTGCTGAAAGCCCTGGAGTTCTGGTGGTGAGGCCTGATGAAGGCTCGCAGGACCAGCGGTGCCCACCGACACCGGCCCTGTAGGACTCGCCCCCTGCTGCTGCACATGCCAGATATTTGTCCTCAAAACCAACAGGAGATCACACACCAACAACTCAACAACCTGTGGGAAAACAAAACAAAAACATGATACATTTTAGCGCCATAGAAAAGGTCCGAACCACTGACCTGGACCTTGAAATGTGAAAAATGTGTAGTGTTTGGAAAACTGAGGGAAATGCGAAAGGGAAAATCAGCTTGTTTTGGATTGGGAGACCATGCTGAATGATGGCAGGCACAGCGTAGAATCTACAGAGGTTTTGTGATGCAGTAACAAAAACATGCGTCTCATCCTGAGTGTGTTCTGTTCCTGGCCCAGCTCTGTGTTGCACTGCAGGTACATTGCACTCCTATAAGACACACATGCAATGCAACTACAATGCACCGCAGCTCTGGCCATAGACACACACATGCAGAAACACACACACACACACTTTGAGCTGCCTATCCACCAGAATCACCATCTGCTGAATGCCACTGGAAAGGACACTGCAGCATCCCAGAGTGGAACTGCTGCAGGGGGATCCGTAAATCTGAAGTCTGGGGTTTTGTTTTCCTCACAGAAAAATACCAGCTTGACATCTGAGTGGGAACTCTAAAAGACCTTGATGCTTCCTGTGTGTGTGTGTACCTTGTCTAAACTGGAGCTGTGGCAGTGTGGTCCCATGTTGAGGCTGTCTCGGAGCAGGACGCTGGCCTTGTCAGTGTAGCTCAGACTCAGCTGGCAGTTCTCTGGCTTGCACAGCAGAGCTCTGACTGCCCTGAATGTGTTCAGACACGCTTTGGGCAGAAGATTCCTGCCAGAACGAGGGGAAGAAAAAAAAAAAAAACATCAGACAAAGGACACAGGTTAAAGCAGTGTAAGTGTGTGAGGGCAAAGAGTTATACAACACACACTCTTAAGCCAGATGCTGAACTTCCAGCATGTATATTTCTAACTCACTCTGCGTTCTGCAGACTGCGAGGCAGGTGCTCAACGGTCGGATAAAGTCTCTCTGCAGCAGCATCGTCTCCTTGAAGCCAGTTGATGATCACTATGGCAACTGACGACCACCACTTGGAGTGGGGGTCACAACCTGGAGATTGGAGAGAAAAAGTCAAAGACACGACGCCCTCAGAAAAACAATTCTTTGACACGTTAACGTTGCGTGACGGTGTACACGAAAAACTAGCTGCTCCTCTGAAATAATCATATGAAAAAACAGTCATCTTAACAATCATATTAGGAGGTAAAACAATTGTGCAGCCCCCCCCACAGAACATTGCAGCCTGAGACTCTGCCAAGAAAAGTTTCTTATTAAATCCCTGCACATCCTCTCAAGGTGATCACTGATTTGACAGTGCTGAAGATAAATGAAGCAATCTAGCAGATGCCTCCTTTTTTTACCTCCACACCCCTCCCCCCTTCGCTTAGATTAGTCAAGACAAAAGAAAGTGGTGAGAGTCAAGTGGAAATCACACATCCTGGTTTCAGCAAAATAAAAATGGACTTTGTCTCTTGGTTTTTTTTTTTTTTTTATTGTTATTATTATTTTGAAACCAACAGTTGCTACTGTGACCTAAAATGAACAACATCTCTTGGGGTCACCTACCTGTCACAGTAGCCATGTTGGAGCAGATTGCAAAGGACTGGGACGTGGCCCCGGCTGCGTCTGACGCACTGATCAGCAGCTGAAGGTACTCCAGGGCATCAGCATACTCCCTGATGACAGACACATACTTCAGGGTTAACAGGTGTTTTAACTTTAAAACCAATGGTACCATCAGCCTCTTTTGGTCTCTGCTTTTATTCATATCTATATCACATCTCTAGCTTGTGTTGTTTTCTTACCCTTCGCCCTGGCTGGGACTCTTCTCTCCGTGAGGCTGGGCGACACAGTAAAGAGCCTTTTCAAGGAGGTGTTCTCTAAAGGCCTGAGTCACCTGAGCCAGAGGATCCACTGTCAGAGCAATAAAAGACATTTACTACACAAATATAAAAACCAGAGTTTGCACAAATATCTACAAAGTAAATAAGCTTTATGGTAAAAAAAAAAGAAAAAGATTTACATACCAGTGTTGCCAGCCTGACTGTAGATGCTTTCTTTAGGCGTGCTGCGAATAGCCCAGTCCCCGCCCACGAAGAAGCGGTGGCCGAGTGGATGGCAGAGCCACTGCATGGCCGGAGGCACGCTGCCGCTGGAGGACAGGCACGCCTGGCGGGCACTGCTCAGGAACACTCGCTGTCAGGAGAGAAGATCAGGTTCTGCTTCAGTTTCATTCAAAAGGGGGGAAGACTGTTGACTTATTAATAACATAATTCACTATTTTCAATTCTTGAGAGACAAATTGTGGTGTCAACTCACAGCTTTTCACAATGTGTAACACTTAGATTGTAAACAACTACCAGCAACATGCGGATGCTTGTTTCTGACGGCATCCAAGCCAAAACGCCACATAAATCTGCACAGCGTAAGTTAGTGAGATGGATATTTGTGTGTGCATGAACATGGGAACTTACAGAAGTAAAATGAAGGATCCGTGGCAAACTGGCTTTGACTCGCAGAGCTGCAGAGACGTAGACCTCAGCCAGAGAGGCTACAGGAAGACATGAGCCAGCACATTCTGCCAGGTTCACCGCACTTAAAGCCATGTGGACTGCTGACAGGTGGCTACCGTTCAGTTTACCTTTGTACACACAAATAATAACGTTTTATTTTTTTTTTAAAACAGAGCCTTTCACATAAATCTGCCTTGCTGCAATAATAAAAGAAATACATAGTGTGAGTGAGATCAAGAGGAAAACATTTTAAGGAAGCAAAATGTTAGCAAACCCATTTTAACTAAAGGAATAAACTTAGTCTTTACTGGCACTGAATCTACAACTAACTTAATCAAACAAAGCCTTTATGGCCGACCTGTCATGTGAAGCTGGTGCAGACGATGGTAAACCAGTGCCGCGTCTCGACTGCTTTTGCACGCATCCTCCTGCAGGGGGCGATCGCTTCGCAAACCTCCAGCCTTGGCAGCGAGCCAGCGACCGACCCAGAGGCGCTGGAGGCAGAATCTTAGCAGAGACCAGAGCGCGGCGCAGGCCAGGTCTAACTGAGAGGTGGGCAAGGGACGACCTAGAGCCTTCAGGCAGGTTCGCAGGTTGTGACTGGCCTGAGCAAAATCTCCCTGTGATCCAAAAGAGTGGGAAAGAGCAGAGAAACGGTGACGGTGAGTGTGAGTTAATGCTACTTTTAATGAGTTTCATCCAAAACAGTCATACAAACTTACTCTTGCAAGGTCCAGGTCTGCCTGTTTGCGGTGCCTCCAGAACAAAACAGAAGATCCAGAGTGGGGTCTGGTGACAGGTTCTCCGTAAACCAACAATCGGATCAGAACTCCTGATACAAGAATACCGTTCAGCAGCCACACCAGAATAGTTGGGAGCATCCAATCCATCCAACCCCAGGAGTCAGCTGTTGACAACAACGATACTCTCAGTTAACAGCAAAACATCAATCAATACGTTGTAAGATTCAAAACAAGCATCAACACCTGCACTCCCCGCAGTGTTTGTTCATACCTGCAATATCCACACCCAGGACACTTCTGCTGGTATGATGGGTGGTGATGTCTGCAGTGTTTCCTGCAGAGCTGCTACCAGATGAGCAGAGCAGAGCAGCCAGTGGGTTCATGGAGAGGAAGAGGAAGGTAAAAGCACACAATGCCATGCGGGAACGATCCAACATGCCGCTGACACCGGCACCTGCTGCAGACTGATCCAACACGCCAACCATTGGCTGCCAGAAAGGAGACAAAAGGATCAAATGAACACAAGTCATTCTAA
Organism: Kryptolebias brasiliensis; assembly: GCA_028566095.1. Lineage (NCBI taxonomy): Eukaryota > Metazoa > Chordata > Actinopteri > Cyprinodontiformes > Rivulidae > Kryptolebias > Kryptolebias brasiliensis. Next base: position 11,978,886 of record JAOXNZ010000021.1, on the reverse strand, counting down.
AATCAACAAAGACAGCAATTTTATATTTTCAGGGTTCTTGCATGTTTCTCAAAGTCAAAGTCAAACAATCTTAAGCATTTTCCAGGTAAACTTTAAGCTTTTGATTGTAGTTGGTGATATAACAAATATGTTGACTAGACTTCTACATAAAGATGGAAATCTTTGTGTCATTCCTGCAGACATGTTACTGAGCCTTTCTTCAACCCGTTTTACGTTTTTACAATAAACAAAAATGTCAGGAGCAAGTACAAATAAAAGTCTGTTGTTATTTCAGTCTTCACGTAGAATTTCTGAATTCTGTTTAGACAAGAAGAAGAACAAGTCCATCTCCATAAAGCTGCAATAAGTCCATAAGCTTTAATTAGCCCTAAAACTCTTTAAAAAATGACATCTGGACAACATTGCATGAACCTTTAATACAATAACAAGGTGCAATTCAATGTTTTTCTTTAATAGAAACTCAATGTTTTATCCTAAACCCTCACCTGATGTAAAACACTGAATATCAGGTACAGCAGATAAAATATTCACTGCAAACCTTTGTGTCCTCTCCCATCGGACTGTCAGGCTCTGAGTCACTGCCACAGTGTGAGAAGGAGGTTGGGGAGCCCACATCAGAGGCTGGCGGAGTGGGCAGCTCACTCTTCACTTCCGTCTGTCCGTCCACTTCCATGGCAACCAGGTCCTTCAGAGACTCTGAAAAGAATGATGGAGAGCACAAAAAATAAGCTTCAAACTACTGTCCACGTAAACACTGTCCCATCTGTCAGCTATCAGCAGACCACAAAGGGTCAACTACTCTGACTGTTTCCTGCAGAACACAGGAAAAGGAAGGTTTTGCGTGCGTACTGTTTTTCTGTGCCGCCATTTTGAGAGCCATGTTCTCCTGTTTGAGTTTCTGGTTCGCCTGCTGCAGGTAGCGGATGTAGTCGATGGCTTTCCTCAGCACTGCAGATTTGTTGAGCTACAAAAAAAAGAAAGAACATTCAGTAAAAAACACACAGCATGAGTATCATTCTGGATTGTAGGTGTTAGACCTACACCAATCAGCCAAAACATTATGACTGGTTATCTTCAGACAATGCAAGGTTGTGCTGAAAATACCTGCCTCCTAGCATTCAGAAGGACCTTACTTCAATAATTCCCACCTAGCTACACATTCTGCAGATCAAGTACATTAAGGCAAGTAAGCCTAATCAATATTAGCCATTCAGTCATATCTTGTGTCTGGTATAAACAGAAAAAAACGTGCAGTTGTTTAAATTTTAGTTTCCCACCTTGGCTTCAGTCCCCGCTACCATGTCTTTCAGCTCCACTATTTTATCATTAATAGAAGAGCGGTAGCGCTTCTCAATTGCGTTGTGAGCTGTGCGCTTCTCCCCCTTGGGTGGCTGGCCCATCGGCTTGCCAGCGATGGCAATGCGGTTGATAGGCAGCTTTTCAGAATCCATCATCACAGGCAGTGTGGTCAGGATAGTGCTCCCACCCATAAAGGCCTAGAGATGTACAGTGCATAGGTGAGTTACATATCACCTTGTAGGCAATCATTTAATGGTCTGAATTCAGATGCGCCTACTTGCAGTGAGGTGCTCTGAACTGGGGTGGTGGTGGCCAGAGATGTGGGAGAGGCCATAGTTGTGACTATACAGGAGTCAGGCTTCAGAGTAGTGAGCAGCAGGGACTCAGCTTTGATGAACTGGGGTTGCAGCAGCACCTGAGAGAGACGCATTCATATTCACAAAACAAGAACAAACACAGCGGTGTGTTCATTTTATCCATTCAAGCGGACTCAGTTTCACACACTTACAGGTACTTGCTGCACTTGAGGTGCTATGGTTTGAACTGGAGGGCCTGCTGATGTAGCCAGGAGGGGAGCCGTAGTGGTCAGCCCCTGGAGCTGAGTCTGAACAGCCACGGGCTGAACACTAGGAGGCGAGGATGACGAGGGTGTGCTCCCACTGATGGGGCTGCCAGCTGCAAAACAGCAAAGACAAAGATTTCTTTAGCCCTGAATCAACCATGTATTAGCCTGAACTCCCCAATATCACAATTCACCTGGCACCATTTGCACTAAACTAGCTCACTGTTTTTTGACAAATAAAAACCGTACTACAAATTCACAATATGTTTAACCACAAAAATTGGTGCATTCTGTTAAACCATACAATTTGTTAATTTGATTAAAATGCTGTTAGAAAAGTAAATATGCACTAGGATAAATGTCAATAATAAAAGCCTGACAGAAAAGTTTGCATAGCACATCTGGTTACAGTTTTTCATTTTAACTCAATCTGTCAAACAAAGGCCAAATGAAACAGTCATACTAAAAGTGAAATGTACTGTGCATGTTACTGTGTCAACCTTAGTTTGTCATCACAAAAAGTTAAAGAAATGCATCAGGGACTCAGATATGACACTGACACACTCATTTGCCATCAAATTATTGAAATACACAGTATATATGAAAAGACTTTAAACAGCAAAACCGTGTCTGCAATTTTAATTTGATGCCTCCTCTAATCAAAATAATCAAAACTCCCATTTTCAACCTAAATCACCAACAATAAGCCTGTGTTGGTATAAAGACCTTTGTCAGTGGGTTTGTAGGCAAATGAGTGACCTGTGACCTACTTATAAATTCCTGGCAACAATTCAGTGAGCCATCTTGTAAAGCTTATCAAATCTAGATAACCATTGCATTTGTAAATCTGTATCAGGGTCGGTGGTTCTTGTAATGTAGTAATAAAAATTTACTGCATCTAAGAAACATGAAAGATGCCATCATATTCTGGGATGTCTGGGATGGGTGAACACCTCAGACTGTCTGCTGTGCTCTTTGAGACGTTTCGACACACACCGCTGTGCTGCAGGGGCACTCGAACACTGTTACAAGGGGTTTAATAGATTATAATGTAGCCATGTGATCAGGTGAGGCTGAGTTACCTACTGGCCTTGATCGATTAAGGCAATAAACACGAGCCATCTCACTGGACACCATCAGTTTCAGTTGTCAGAGATGGTCAAACCTGTCCTAAAAGTGGTTTCTGCTTTGAATAATCATAGCATTTATTTTGTGCCTATCCGGTCTAATTAGATTAGATTATTTTACTTCCTCCAGCTATCAAAGCTACAATTCCTCTGTGATATGCTCATCATCATAAAGAGGACATACCTGTGTAGCTAGTTTGGCTCTTATAATTGCTCTGTGCCTGTGGAGGCGTCTGTGGCTGGGGCTGAGGTGGAGTCGGAGGTGCAGCGGAGATGAAGACCGCCTGTGTGGTGGAGCTGAATGCTGGATTTGGCGAGCCGTGAGGAGAAGCCGCCTGTACGGGGGCAGGCGGACTGACGGTGGGTTGAGGCTGCTCCACCTGGGGCTGTCTGAGGCTCTGAGCTTGCGGCGGTGAGGGCGGCTGCTGCCTCGGGGAGGAGCTGGGTACGTGGGAGAGGGGAGACTGCTGAAAGGTGAGAGGCTGGAAGGCTTTGTCTGGGGTGGAGGAGCTACGGGTGATGGGAGGGCCCAAGAGAGCATCTAGGTGAGGGTTACTGCTTAGAATGGAAGAAGCAGACGAGGGCAAAGGCGTTGTGGTGGTAGCTGGAGGAGCAGCAGAGGTGATGGTCTGCGACAAGCCAGTAATCTCTTGGGTGGGAGGGCCTCCTGAAAAAGGACTGGGATCAAAGAGTCCACCAAACTCCATGTCCTGGTTATTGATGAGCTGAAGCATGTCTGCAAAGAAAATAAATAAACAATTCAGAGACATGATCAATGCTTTGCCACAGAATCAATTTAACTGATCTGAATAAATAGGATTTTGACACGAGATGGTTATTTGTACATCGCTGATATAAATATGAGGTTTCAGTTCAAACAGATCATAGAGTATGCTCAAAAGTTTGCCTAAAAACAAATAATGTAAAAAAAGGGCAGAGCATTTAATGATTAAAGGCCTAGTATTCCCTGAAGGAATGCATAATGACTGCTACCTTTCATACCAAAGCATTCAAATATGATTATCTTATGTTGAGAAGGGACAAAGTTATAGCAGTTTTGGTCAAACCTTGTAAATGACATTATGCACAATCTCATGTGTTATTGCAAGATCTATTAATGCTCAAATTATGTGTTAATGATGACTCTCAGCTGCTACCACATCAAACCTTAGCTCAGTATCAGTAAACCTGAGTTACAGCCATTTTTGTGTTGGCTAAGGTTGATTAACTGTGGCAACCATCTTGAAGTTCTTCTGAGAGTTGTATTAAAATTATTCCACTGGTTTAAGAGCTATTTTGCTAACCCGGAAAGATAAGCAAACAAACACACGCGGGCAAAAACATTATCTGCATTCTGTCTTTGGTGGCGGGCGATAAAGACTTTATTTGCAGCACAGAAGTCAGCACACTCTCTCATCTCTTTTTCTGCGATCAAACAAATGATCATCAAGTCACAGATAACAGTCCTGGTAACATTTTTAATCCTGTTTGTTTTGATTTTGAGCTCCACAACCAGCTAACCAAGTGGGTAAAACTTACAGTATTTGACTGGGAAAAAAAACTGATAATGAAAAGCATAATTTATTTTTGTTTTGATGACATTGATTTCATATTTAGAAACTAAGGACATTAAGTATCCCCAGCATAAACGCTACCACCTTACAATGAATAAATAAAACCTACAAAAACATGAACTAGGACCCTGTATATTTTTGCCATCCTTGTGTATTCAGCTATTTATGGCTGATTCAAATTATTTACCACTTTAGTTGACCATAAAAGACCCACCATGAATGCATTTTGAACGTATGTGTCGTGTCTGCAGCCTGAATTTGTAAACCGGTGCTGTCCATGAGGTGATCGCTCTCGACCAATCAGAGCGCGGCTCAGACCAAGACCCAGAGAGGAGAGTGAGGAAAGGTTACTATCGAGCAGCACCGCCGAAAGGTTACAGCCGGTCAAATTCAGGGAGAGTTTGGGCTTATCACGCTACACGCTGACAATTATCATAAAACACGTACACATGGGGCTGCTATAGGAAAATCTTTAGTAAATTTTACCGGTTTTTAACCACGCTTGATGCGCATCACTCTGATGATGCGCTTTAATGATGTAAAAAAAGGCTATGTTTATAATGAAAGTAAACAAAAAAGGTCTTAAATGAACGCCTGCGTCTGCTATAGCGTATTATGTGTTATTTTAATTTAACAGAGCAACACGTCTGCCGAATAATTCGGTCAACTGAGGCGGATGAACCCCGCAAAAAGGAGGAATGAACGGCAATAACCCCGCAGCACGCTGGAGGCGGGGCGCGCTCACAACCGCTTAGCAACACATTAGCCTCACAGCTAGCCCACTCTAAATGTCACTATTAATGTTTTTTTTACAGTAGAATCACAGGCAAAGCTTACTATGTAATAACAGCAACATAAACGGATATTAATAACATTAATAATACATACAGGAGGCTTTGGTTAACCCTACGGAACCCAGCTAGCTTAACGGCTAACGATAGCAAGTGTAAACACGGTGGATGAAAGATGCACCGTAAACTGGTTATTGTGCTCTTTATATGTTTATGTGACGTGATGCAGAGCACACAAGTGTAACACGGATGCTATGCACGACAGGTCCAAACAGTGGTGTTTGTTTTTAGCTCCTTAAACACACTGATGCACTTCCAACGTCCACGATTATTTATCTTCTTACCATCAATGTCGCTCAGCAGAGCCGTGTCGATATCACTCGGGTCATGAAGCGACAGCGTCGGATCCAGGTTATCCAGTGAAGGATCGTCAAAAGACAAGCGGTTCATCTTCACTCTCTTGTCTGGTTTTCTAGACTTGACTGACAGAGGGAGGTAAAAAAAAAATCCTTAACTTTCCACGTCCCTACATTTAACACAGTGTCGGGCTCCAGGTATTCCCGAAACACAAGCAAAAAAAAAAAAACTCCAACTTTTTTTTTTTTTTTTACTGTTAACTATAACTTCCCACTCCAAACTCCATAGCCGCCTGTGGGAAACTTGTCTAAACGAGCCAAACACTGAAGCTCATTCAGCACTAACGTGCTTACGGCACGAGCCGGAGAAACCCGTCCAACCCCCGGTGATTGACACATGCGCCAGCCAATCACAAGCTTCGAAGTAGATTCCCACGTCCCCTATTCTCAGGCTTGTTTTGATTAGGGAGAGAGGCTGCAGCATGTGTAGGACGTCATCGTAATTTTATATGATAGTGAAACAGTTATTAACTTAATATACAACTTATACAGAGGTTCTAAAATAATATTATTAATTAATTCAGAGCATAGCTGCAAAGAACATTCTACTAAACCTCCATTGACCTGTATATACCAAGGAGGTATATGTTTTTGGTAGTGTTTGTTTGTTTGTCTGTGCACAAGTTTTTGATGAAACTTTCAAGAAATGTTGAGGTTGTCACAAAGAACAAATCATTACATTTTGGTGTTGATCGGGATCAGGATCAGGATCCTACAGTTTTTTAATGACCCTAAGGCCTGGGTTGAGGTTTGCGCTCTCATGTTTGTTATGTTCCTCAACATATAGTGATGACATAAATGATGACGTCACATGGCAATGATGTCATCAGTCACATTATGACATCACAACGATAATGTTTTGGCAGAGGTTTGTGCTCTCCAAATGCTTCCAGTTTCTTATGTTTTTTTATTTTATTTTATTTATTTTGTTTTTTTTAGTTATTTTCTCCCAGTCCTGTGCAGCATTATTACTTCGGCGACAACATTTGACCTAAAACGTGTATTTTGATTAAAACCGCATGGTTATGTTTGTTGTGGGCTTGCCCTGTCAGCAGCCAATCAGAGCGAAGTGGGCGGGACCTTCTGACAGCCATGTTTGTCTGACTCGAATCAGCGGCTCCTCCCCTAGAACCAGCAAAATCGACCAATGAGATGCCCAGAAACCGAGTGGGGTGATGTGACGTCAGAGTCCTGGGTCCAGTGATTACATCATGTGTTTCTGTCTTGTAAAAGAGGAAGAGCTATTATGAACTGGAGGGACTTAGGCTGCCAAAAGGAAAAATATTACAGCAATAATAAGTCTCTATTATGTAAAATAGTGTACTATTTTTATACTATTTTACACGAATGAATGAATTTACTCAGTACATATCAGAAACTAGGGCTCCACAAACAGCTGAAAAACTGAATTATATCAAAACTATGCCTGATCAGGATTTGTTTACTGGATCTGTTGGAATAAAGAATCCATATGCAGCTACGACATGGTTGGGGTGGGGTTGAAACGCTCACCAGCAGTGGAGGATTGAGGCAGGGATTGCATCAGCACAAGCATTTAAAAACAGACAGCCGTCACACAACGCTTAAAGTAAAAATAAAAACAGAGTTATGAGGTAGAGGTCACACGTTGCTAGTCTTTTATTGGTCCTTTACACACGTGCAAAACGTTCAGTCAAACACAAACCTGACCATACATGAGTAATGGCAGCAGACGGACATGGCATACCCAGGAACGGAAAGTGGGCCTCTTTTTCCATATCCAGGCCTTAACGACACACGTTATCTCATCCTTTTTAAAGACATTCACTCTTTTCAGGCAGCCAGAACGTCCACAGAATACTTTTTTTTTTTACAATCTTCATAATAGCAAGTAACAAAAACACTGTTACAGACTTGTAACACAGAGACACAGAAAATAGCTAAAGTTCCATTTTAAATAATCTCTGTTAACATTTTTAGTTTTTGTAATTGTGCAACATTAATGCGAATTTAAAAAATGTTGAAATTATTATACATCGGTAATCTGGCAACCATATTAAACAACCGTATATAACATTACAGCGTTAAAGCTCGATAATACACTTACCTAACTAAAACCCATGGATTTATCATGATTACATAGATATATCTGCATCTATGTGAACAAGAATAACAAATCATGAGTATTTCTCTCTAAGGGAAGGCCCATCCTGACAACTGGTCCAAACTGTTAATTCAGCAACTTTAATCAATGATTAATCTTCTAAACGTTGAAAAGGAGGCTAAGGTAGCCTTGAGCAATGTTAAAATTAACTTTAAAGAGCTGGAATGCAGCTTCTTGCCTTTATGAGTTTTATGTTCACTAAAAACAAACTGTGGCCAGTCACTTTGTTGAAATAGGTCCATCACAGAAACACTTGGCAGCAGCTGTTAAAGTATACCAAAATTAAAATACACAAAGGAAATCATGCCTTGAACTGGACTAAACAACAATAAATGAGTGATGAAAAGTACACAAACTTCAAAAATAAAGTCAGGGAATGAAAAACAAACTTCCTTACATATTGTTTTTATTAACCAATATTGTTCTAACCAGGTCCAGAATCATTCTTGTATTTTGATGTTTTCAGCATAAATTTTGTGAGCATCTTCCTATTTGATTACATATTTTATAAATACTGGTTTGTGTAACTTGCATGTTTTGTCTTTAAGAAATGTTGCTGCTGGTGCTACTTATACTGAAATGAATAGTTCAGATCCTTTGTGGAGTTCTGTGAACAAGTTACGAATCATTAATATCTTACCTGTTGTGGATAACTCTATGAACAACCTCAGTGTTTGACGAGCTTAAGGCTAGTCCGAATGGGGCTAAAAAACACTACCTCATGAACCTTTACGCCACCATCAGTTTTGCAAAAATAGTCAGAATTTTGTAAACATAAAGGATAAAATACAGATCTGTTTCTGTATCAAAGTGCACAAACAATAAAACAGGCGAGAAAGAAGAACTGTTCGTCTCTTTCGTGAATGGTTTTTTTTCTCTTAACAGTTAAAATGAAAAACTATAGTTGGTCATTAAAGCCTTAATATTCTTTGGAATGGCTGAAAGTGCTTGTAGGTAATTGAGAGCATACAGTTCTCAGTTTATTTTTCTAGCTTTTCGATAAACTGAAAAGACGAACAGGTAATATTCCACAACAATGCCCTTTCCCTTTTAGTATTTTAAAATGTAATGCATGTTTTGTACGTGACTAATTTTGTTGTTGTAGTTTTACAACTCCCTTTGGTTAGAAAAAATGCTGTCAATGCTTAGTGTGTCTAGATTTAATTAGATTTCCTATAGTTTTTCTTCCTAGCTAAATAAGCTTGCTAAAGCGAGTCTCTTCTTTACAGTGCTTTTGGCAAACTGGGTAATAAACTGCATTTCTATTAAACTCTGTTTTAAAAAGCCTTACTAGAACTCCTGAATGGAGTATTTCCAGTTCTAAAATAATATCATCAATCTGTCATAACCACAGCTCTAGTAAATAATCAGGATAAAAAATTAGAACAGCAAATGCATAAATAAGCAAAAAGGTGAATGTATTAAAAAATAACTATCATTCTAACTGTATGCTTCCATACAAGTCTAACGCATGGACTTGCAGCTAAATTTCCCCCATTATTCTTGCAGTAATATACCATATTCTTAAACCACATGAGGCAAGTTAGGCTGTCAACATTTGTGTTACAAATGAGCTGCAGGGCTGCGAGTAGTACATCCCACGTTAACAGATTAATACATCCATTTATAGTAAAACGCAACACAGCGGAGTGTGCAGTAAACATCTTTGACCTCTGTGGGTTTAAGTGATGAGGGCAAGAAGAGAACAAGGAGATGGAGATCACTTGCTACACCACTTCCGGTCGACGATGAAGCAGGACTGAGAAGGGGCCGTTCTGGAGGGGGAATTGCTCGGGACAACCTTCAGAGACGCCCTGGTGGAATGCTGTTCTCTGAGGACAGTCTACAAGGCAAAGAGGGCGTCCTCCGTCCGTTCAGCCTTCTTATGGGCACCACTGGAGGCACGAGCGGGGTGAGCGGCGGCGCCACCGGGCGGGGATGGCAGAGTGTCTGTTGCCTGGGCTCGCTCCTCCAGGAACTTATCAAAATCTGAAAGAAACAAATTGATTTGCCTGTAAAAACACACATATCAGTGTAACAAACTGATGGGAACATGCATTTGTTGGCGTTAAAGTACCTTCACTGGTCACCCCTTCCTCAGAGCCATCTCCCTTCTATTAAAAAGGAAATAAGATATAAAGTTTCAAGACAAACTTTCTTGAAATGGCATAAACCTTAGCTACACATTCATCCGACAATTTACATCAAGCACTCATACAAATCTGCTGCTTGTAAAGGTTCAACGTGCTGACACGTACAAACAAAGCAGCTCATAAACCTTCCTGAGCCCCTCCACATGCTTAAAAGAACCCTGCAGCTGTTTTCAGTCAGTTATCATTAGCACCGTGTTAAAGTCAGACCTCATGGTAAACTGCTGTGTCAGTCATCAGTGGACTAAACAAGATTACAGTGAAGAAAAAGGATGCAAAGTTAAAGAAAAATCTACATGAAATGGATGGATGAGACGTGCTATCAAAGAAAACCAAATGGAAGGTGGAGAAGAGAGAGAAAGAGGAGAGATTAAGGAAGTATAAAAAGGGTATAAAAGAAGTCTCACCACGTCAGCACAGAGCCACTCCTCTATGTCATCCATGACAGAGGACTGCGATACGGGGATCTATAGAGCGAAGCCATGGACAAACCAAAAGGGTAGCACCAAAGTCCACACAACAAAAGGACACAGAAATCCCAAAGCAGAAAAAACAAAAGAAGCAACATTCATAAATCACAAGAAGAATCAACAAAGGCTTGTGGACAAATATGATGAAAATAAAACATTAAAAATAATAATTTGCTTTAAAAAAACAAAAAAAAAAACACACTCAGTCTCTGTCCACTCAACAATCTGCTGCTCAGCAGGCTGCCACATGAGAACAGGAGCTCCCAGTTTGTGTATTATTCTCATTACCTTTGTGGGGCTGATGTGGCTCGACAGCAGCGATAATTATTCCACATCATTAATTAATCAGCAAATCGCCTTAACGTGATTTGGAGATTGATTGGATGAGAAAAGCTGAGACCACAGGGACTGTCGAGAGGCAGGGAAATTCAGTGACGTACAGGCGGAATGGGACGCTCGGACAATGGCTGGATGGCGTGCAGTGACTGGGACGATGGAAGCTGCGCTAGAGTTCATGTGTGTGTGAGAGCACGAAACAATCACAGGGAATGAAGTGTGTGTGCTGCTCTATATTCCTAACTTTTCTGCAAAAGGAGCAAAATTGTGCTAAATTTATTATGTGCTGATGCCACTTTTGAAACTGAACTGATAGATTCTGACGGCCTGGTTTACTCCAATATTGGAGTTTCTGTGTGAGATCACAATTTAGGCAGTAAAGTAGAAAATAGACAAACAGGAGAACAAGAATATCATGCACCTGTATGAAAAGGGAAGAAAATATAGAGACGTGCACAACAAGACAGCTAAAATAGGATAATATATTACATGGAAACAATGGTTACAAATATTACATCTATCAATTTCTTGGTTAGTTTTATTTATTTCTGGTTAAAATGTGAGTATCATTAAATATGAGTAATATATGTAATATATAAAAAATAGACTTTAAGGAGGCAAGTGATGAAACTCACCACGACGCAGCAACAACTCTTTTTATTTTCGGTTCAAACACTGGATTCAGTACAAAGACAGCGTCTCAAAAGCTTTCTTTGTTATAATTTTCCTTTCATGATGCTCCAAATGTTTTTACTGTGTCTGGACTACAGGCAGGCCAATTTAGTTCAATTTAGACCATTTCTACAATAGAACTGGGACAATGACCCATGTGGACTTGAAGATTGTGGCCATTCAGAGTGTTTTATTGATACTTACTGACCAAAATACCTACATTTTTTGTAACTTTACACTGAAAAAACCTTCCTGAGTTTTATTAATTTTGCTGGTTTGTAACATTTTAAATGTATGATTCATGGTTCCCAAAGGACTTTATTCTTTTATGAAAATCAGTATGATTTTGCTGAGCAGCAGGTTTATCTGCACTCTGTCTGTTTTAGTGCATGATGGAGCCGATTTAAGCTTCCTGTGAGCTCTAAGAAGGGCTGAGTGTTAGTAAAGAGTTTTCTTTTTCCAAAAGAGTACAAAAGAGGTGGGCAACATGAATAAACTCTTTAAAACAGTGATCATCTGTGTCACTATAAAGAAACAGATTATTTCCCATTAAAGATGCACCGATTGCGGTCTGCTACACCGATTTCTGCTACGCTGATTTTTGTCAATTTTGACCAACCAGTATAGATTCTGGACCATTTCGATCTCTCTCTCATAACTAAAATTAAAAGCATACAATATACTCTCTTAAAATGTCTAGTTGAATATAAAATTTGATTGTGTGCTCATAATAAAACATCTATAATAAAATTATTTAGTTTCTCCTAAACCAGTGGTTCCCAACCCTGGTCCTCAAGGAACATTATCCTGCAGGTTTTAGTAGTTTTCCTGCTTTGCAACATCTTATTTAAATGAATAAGTGATTAACAGGCTTCTGCAAAACTTGAAGACCTGCAAAAGAGCTGGGAAACAATGAAAACACGCAGGATAGTGTTCCTCGAGGACCATGGTTGGGAACCACTGTCCTAAACGACATCAATCAAGAGGAGTCTGAACTGAGGCGTTCATACAAATAAAATTCAACATGAAATTAATTACAGTACATCTCCTCCATAAACCAAATTATACATAACCTTACCGTTATTTTAATACAAGATTTTTTTCCAGCGGATAGACCTCTTTAAAACAAAAACATGTTTAATTTTATCAACTTCTTACTTCTTGTGCTTCTTTTGTCTTTTTTTTTTAAGACGTTATAAATAGCTAACTTTAAGTCTTCATCATTCAGTAAAAATCTCTGTAGTGAAGACGTGTTATTGCCACAGCTGTGGTGCGTTCACACACCGGGAGAAAAAATGTGGTTTTCGAGTGTCTGTCGCTGGTCAAGAAGGAAATCAACCAATTCAGGTCACCTGCCAAGCAATCGGTGCATTCCTAATTTTTATATATATTACTAAAGTTGGAATAAAATACAAAAAAAAAGGAAACTCTAGCAGTGCAGGTGGTTTGTGAATCATCATTTTGCCCAACACTAGAGTACATCTGTACCACACATGGAGGGGTTCAAAAGGGAGAGGGCGTTGTCGTTAATGGGATTGTTTGAGGACATCAGAAGAGAGCAGTGAGATGAGGCGAAAAATAAATAAAGAGCAGCTTATGAGGAGGTGACGGTGGACACGAGGGGAGGACACACTGTGGGGAGAGTCCTCACCATTCCTTGGGTAATAAGCCAGCTGTCTATGGGCAGCTCCTGATCTGCCGGGTTATCATCCCCCTTTACCCTCAGCTGAATCAACAACAGAATAACACCTTACACAAGAGAAGAAAGGCCCCGCCACAGCAAAGCACACAGTCCAGAGAAAGAAGACAGAGGAGAAGTCAAATGTGCAAGAGATGACTGTCATCAAAAGAAAACAAAAAAAAAGAAAATGACCAAAGATCATTCCATAAAGAGATGAAGATGAGAAAAAGAAAGTGGAACAAAAAAGGACATTTGATTTGGTAAAAAGGTGAACTACTCAACTAAAAGAAAATATATATTAAATCTTAGTTAAATGCACCAGTCTGTGTGTGTGAGTGAGGTGCTTCAGATTTCAGAATCATTTGTGTACCAAGCGATAACCTCTACTGCAATGTTTGCTCAGACAGAAGAAAAAACAGGAAAATCCTGGAATGACCCATGACCTCTGAGTTTGACTTTCTGTGAAAGCTGATTGGGAATATTTGCCTAAATCCAGACAGACCTACAGCGTCACTGAGTTGAATCCCCTGCAGAAGCTGCAAAATCAGCTTTCTTCTTCTTTTATAATCAATTTTCAGTACATAAACAACATTTTAGCCATTTAGAGCAAGAAATGATCAATTCACATAACTACACATTTCTGTTTTAAGTACCCAGAACCAAAACATCACTATAAAAGATAAAGTTTAAAATGCAGGGAGTCACCAGAGGCTTTTGGGAAACTTGTGCTAAATTGCTCTCACGCTCAACACAAGCTGCATGTTTCAGTGTACTCACCCCAGTTGTGTTTTGTTGTCTGACGTCTAAAGCAGAAGCTAGGCCACCCAGAGCATGGGGGTCTTCATATTTTACACTGTGCACAAAAACATAAAAACTATAAAGATCCAGTACTGAAAGCTAACAAGTGTAAAAATATATTTATACACAAACACAAGACAGATTGAGACATTTTGGATTAAACAAGAGACATTTCTAGTAATATTTGGCCAACTATAAGTGCATACTTTTCTAAAGACTGCAACATTATGCTTTTGTTTAGCTATTCGTTTGTCAAAAAAGAAAAAGGGAAATTGATTTAGGGTCTGCAGCACTAACAAAGTTGGTGATTTGTTCAGATTGTATGCGGTAGAAATGTTTGTGCTAACAGACACCAGAATGCACCACTCCTACACCCATTTGCAAAAACCAGAACCAGTTCAATTTTTTTTTTAAATGGCAAAAAGTACCATTAAAAACTGGTGAAGATTGAATAAACTATGAAACAAGCTGAGTCAAAGTGTCCAAGGGTGGATTTCAGTTTAACTAGCAAAGGTGATAACATGTCTACGTGATTCAGTAGAGGAAACATTAGATAAAAACACGAGAGGGTCTGCACTGCCTCAGAAGTGAAGCGACATGCAGGCCTACTTTTTGCGTTGTTCAGCCAGAGAGCTGCTCCTGGTCTGAGCAAACATGTCAAAGTCGTCCTTGTTGTGGGTCGACAGAGACGACAGAGTGCCGCTCACGCTGTCCGATCCTACATCTGGAGCAAGGCGGAAAGGGGGGTGGGGGGAGGACAATAAAAAAGAAATAAAAGCAGAAAGGAATCATGTTATATATTAACAGATGGGTGATTTTGCACAGCTCCTGTTCTGCACAAAATAAAAGTAGCAATAAATCTAGATTTGAACCTAAAGAAGTGAGTGTGAAGAGACTTCCTAAAGAATGAGTTACACTGCGGGGCTTAGATCACATTATGCCTGTTTTATATTCTGCTGCAGGTCTGCAGACACCAAACAGGAGAGCTGTTACAGTCCTGAGGAGAGCAGCATACAGCACGCAGTGCTGGAAGTACAAATGAGCAAGTTTAATTGCCCTGCAAAATTTTCATAGTTTACTTAAAAGTGGTGTAAATATGATTTTGAATTTAAATAACTGGCACTCTTTACATTATTCACTTAGAACGTACAGTAAAAACTGAAAACAACCCAAACCCGAAGAGAGTCTCAACTGTCTGAAGTAGTTTTTCTGTGCAGAAAATATTTGTATTATTTTATAAACAAACCCAGTGACATTTTTGTTCTTACCAAGACTAGCCAGTGCAGTGGACAGAGAGGCTGTGGCAGAGCTGCGGGCTGGGGAAGCCGTGGCCCCCGCAGCAGTGCTGGAGGGAGGGCTGGCTGTGACCCTGGGCGTGACTACAGCAGGAGAGCCCGGGCCCAGATCTATGAGGTTGTCCTCCGTGGCTTCGGCTAACATCTGAGAAATGAGGAAATGAGATGAAATAAATACAAGTTAGTGCCAGTTTGCCAATAAACCCTGGAAACGTTTATAAATCTGCTAAAAACTTTAGGAGTATTATTTTTATTTATTATATGAGAACTTAGCTACAGATATATTACAGAACTCACAACACAAAGTGGAAAACTTGAATCAGAAGACGACAAAAGAACACACAACTTCTAACTAATAATAATAATGCTGACATGTCATTTAGGTCTAACTATAAATAAACAATGTGCTAATATTTGTCATTAGCTGAGATAGAACGGTACCTCTGTCAGCTAGCAGCGACACAATAAGACAGAGCACACAGAAATGTTAAATAAGAAAATATCAAGAAAACGTAAATACATCCAGCTATGCCACTCTACTTCCTTGTAAAACGCTCATAACTAGAAGACTTGCACACAGATAGAAGTGTGCTGCTTGCCCAGTTTTGAAGTTAAAATGTTCTCAGTCTTTTGTGATGGCTTATGCACGCAGTAAAAGACAATTAACAGAAAGCTTTGCATCAAAAATGAGCTGATTTAGGTTTAAAACATCTCAGACAGAACCCTTAATGTTTGACAAACTGCCCCACATTCAGACATGTGCATACCGGAAACAAATAAAACAGAAAATAAGCCATTTAAAGAAAGAATAATAAGGTTTGATTTGTTTTTGTTTTTTTTTACATGTAAAGCCTCTGTTATGCTACTTACCCCATTGTTCTGTGCAGCCCTTCCTGACCTGTACCGCTCATACCTGTAAGCAGCAAAAAACACTGTAAACGTTTCACCACAAGCTTTGAGCTTCAAGTGCTTTCACATCTTCAAAAAACCCTGAAGAAAGAGACATTTGAACACGGACGGAACTGTTAAAAAGAAAGAATTATGCACAGTTCTTTACATTGTGAAGTTTGCTTTCGCCCAAATTGAAATATGTAATTTACATAAGACATGTTTACACAAAGAAAAGCTTTTTTATCAGCTTACAGCACTCCCCCTGATCGAACGTCATAACAAACACAAGCAAGTCCCCCCCAAGTCTTTTGCTTTTGTTGTTGTCAAAAAAAGTTTGACGAATTGATCGCACCTCTCATATCGAAGAAAAACATTGTTGAGGTCATCGTTGACGTGTAGTAGCTCCTCCGTCACCTCCTCGTTGGAGACGCGGGAAATCAGCTCGACCACCCTCTGCTGCATGGCCCGGCATGTCCTGTTCAGCTCCTGGACGCGGCGACACGACAACAGATTGAGCGACAGAACAAAGAGAGACGAAGACAAATCTGAAGAAATGGCCAAGCAGGAACAAACACAAACAGACAAACACGTGTCTGCTAATTACTAAACTAAGCCTCTGTAAACAGATTGTTTTGTCAGACATATTTGTTGTAATGCAACTCATTTGCGGCTTCTGCATATGATGAGAGTATTGTAAAACAACAGATTTACAACATTTCTATTTTACTAAAAAATCAGCAGCTGAAAAAAAAAAACACTCATCAAACTCATAAAAATCACCACACGATGATTGCAGCTGGCACAGGATGGGCAGCGCCAGGCCAGATCCTCGGGGCTGACACGAATACCTGAGTGGATTTGGCTCGAGGAGATTAAACTCTGCAACAGTGTCTCTGTATCGCTGGCTGATGGCCAGCTAGAGGAATTTCACCACAGCATCTCTTGAGAAGTTGCAGGTGAGAAAATTAAAGCCACTGCACCCCCTGCTGGATGAAAAGTGCTACAACACTTCACGGGTCGTATGTGAGTATCTTTTGGATGAAATAAGGAAACCTATTTAGTCCTTTTTGTTGCTTGATTAACAGTTAATAAGTTGTATATGTGTATCCAATGAGTACTTTGCGCATGTTTCATTAAAATCTAGTGACCCATGGCATATCTTGGTAACAAACATATGAACGCACACATTATTGCTCACCTTTGCAAGCAATAATAAAAAGCTGAAACACACAAAACTTAAAAACATATATAGGTTTCCTTAGGGTTATTCGAATGCTGAAGCTATGACAAAAAGGAAATTAAATCAGGTCAGACAGAACACAAGTTTGTGATGCTGAAGGTGTTTGCATGTTTGAGTCTAACCTGGAGCAGTTCCAAATCCGATGACTCTTCCTGACTAGGAACCATCTCAGTTAACATCTCTGACATAACTTTAATGTTTCCTCTCACGATGTCCAGCTCACTCCGCAGGCGGGCAATCTGAAAGCACATTGCAACAACATTCAGGCTCGTTCGGTATCAGCAGCACAGAAGATAGAGCTAGTTATGATAAAATCCACCTGTCCATCTGCTTTTATTCACTAACTTCAAAGTTGTTTTGCAAAGCAGTGGATCCAACGGCTGTGGTGATGTCACGGGGAGCGCCCCTCACCTGTTCGGGGTTCGCTGTGATGGGGCTGGGGATGTTAGAGGCCTGTGTGGCAGCGGGAGTGGGTGGGCCGGGCTTAGGAGCACCAGCGTCCGACGAGGCAGGAGCGAGGTACTTTAACATGGCTGGGTCCACTTCTGGAATACCCTGTGATTTAAAATAAAACCTCTGAGTAATAACTGTGTGTGTGTTTCATTAAAGTTTGCTTCTGTTTGCACATTTCTTCTCACTCTCTGTGGTGTGTGAATGGGAGACAAGGCATCCAGGTCGGCCATCGGGAACTCAACGCCTTTTCTCTTCAGCTCCTCGTAGGTGTGGACTACACCTGTTAGATCAGGACTACTCCTGAAGGCGTCCGCCCAGGACTGTCACAACAAAGAAACACAAGACAAACCTCTGGGATCTCCTGTCATAAATGTCATTATTTAGACGGTACAAAGAGAATACCCCTCACACTATTTAAGTTATTTTCTGAGCATTTAAAGAGGGAAACCTGACATAACAGAAGTGCTGCAGAGACAATTATTAAAAAAACAGGAAAGCTTGATTACTTGTATGAGAGACAACACTTTGTCTTGCACGATTGTAGGAGGGTTGGTTTTGGGGGAGATGATTTTGACGAGAACGCCATCGATGAAGTCTTTGTTGGCCACCTGGACGTGGAACCTGTGACCACAGTTCTTCACACAGGTCTCCAATACCTACAGAAAGACAAAGCATCAGATAGAAATGCATGACAAATTTTTAAAAAAGAGAAAAGTTGATCATCTGCTTCTTTCTTTTAGTTTAACGGCTTCTTGTGGCTCCCTTCTCCTCCTTCTCTCCCTTGGGGTCTTTAAACCCATTTAATACCTACCAGAGAGCAATATATAACCTGTGAATCAGCAATATTACGTATTTTCTGTGTTTGTTAGGTTAGTTTAAGGTGTTGCAATCTGTTTGTAGATAAATATTTTTATAACCTATAGATTACAAAGATAAATTGTAAAAAGAAAAAGCATATATTTCTCTTAGAACCCTGCCTTTTTTAAGTTTGTACATCTTCTATCCCCCAAAGTTTTGGGTTTTTTTTTAATCTCTATTCAGGGTTTTTTGGACCTTTGATAAAGCCAATTCTGATGTGTTGCATATATTTTTGTGCCAGCTGAATATATAAACTTCCTACCGTTAGCGCCAGCATAACCTCTCTGTAGTTCCTGTTGCCACTCAGTCTTTTCTTCAGCGCTCGCACGGCATCTTTTGGCCTGGAAATAAAAACAGCAGAGAAGTTCCAGCTGCATTAGGCGACCCCCGCTGAGAGCGAGCGTAACACCGCTGACTTTGTTGGAATAAACTCTTCTCTGTGCCACAGGAACAGATGCCAGTCTGTCTGTCAGTGTAACTATTTGACAGAGAAAGTGAAGAACTGTCACACCATCTGGCTCTGCCTTTTTTTTTTTTTCCTGCATGGCTGCAAAATGTTTCTCCCAAGGCAAGATCAAAGCTGTCCATGCATGAGGAGTTCAGGCTGGCTTTCTGCCTGATCCTCCCCATCTCGTCACAGAAGATGAGCCATAATAAGTCTTTATGAGCTCCTTTATACAGTACAGGTATTTAGCAAGGCTGTTGAAACTGATAAAGATGGACAAAGACAGAGAATAAAGTCAGAATTATAGTTTCCCTGCAAAGCTTACAGCACGTAATCGTGTTAAAAAGACATGATTTTGTTTCTGATTCTTTGCTACAGTAGCCTTTTGTTATGTGGTGGGTGAATCTGTTTTATCTCGTTTCAGCACACACCATCTGTTGTCACACTTTTAACTGTCTGATCGTTTGAAAGTACTCAGAAGTACGTGATAGGAAAAACATCACACAAAAGTTGCTAAAAGCATATTCAGAATCTTCCGAATTTCTGACTCCGGAGTTCACCCGTTTTGTTTTTCCTACGAAACATCTTGAAGACAAGATGTTCCATGTTTTTGTTTTAGTCTGTGTTTGCTCCGAGGTGGCAGAGGAAGCCGCGTGTCACCTGTCAAGACAAAGAGGGAGTGTAGGCATAAGGAATGGGAAACAGATTGCAAAAAAAAAAAAAACTGCTTTACACAATCGTCTAATTGACATTTTTCCCATAAAGTTGCTATTTGCTGGAACTGCAAACAGATTCAAACAAAACTCCCTATTGTGTATTAGTACAACTTAAAGATACCGTAATCACGAGGGAGTGACGATGTGTGCATTTAATTTTTCTGCTGTTTCAATAGTTCTAACCTCTGATTAGTAATTAAAGGCCTAACATTCCTTGAAGGAACACACATCACCTGCCACCTTTCAGCCCGAGTTTCAGACTGAACTCATCAAAATTAGAGCTGTTTTGGTCAAACCTTACAAATGACATTATACGTGATCTCATAATATAATGCCAGCTCTTGAGAGATCTGTTACTGCTTGAATTATGTGTTGAGGACAACTCTCAGCGACTACCACACCAAATTTGAGCTCAATATCTGTAAAATAGACTGAGTTATGGCCATTTTCGTGTTGGATAAGGTCTAAGCTAAGTTCAGTAGACTACTAAAGTCAATCCATTGTAGATGTACATCCATTGATTTCTTTCTGAGAGTTTCATTAAAATCCATCCACTGAGATATTTTGCACACAGGTAAAAACATTTCTGCCTTCAGCGGCGGGTGGTAATACCAGCTCTAAAGAAGACAAATCTTGTCGTTTGAGGGTCTTACTGATCACTGAAAGTCAGACGTTTCTTCATGTAGGAGGCTGATGCAAGATTTGAACCTATTCATTCAGACAGACAGAGACGCAGAAGGAAAACAAAAGGTTTTGTGTGTGTTGTGATAACAGCAACCAGTGTGTTATTTGGTGTGTCAGTCTGCGTCAAGACAGAGACGGTTTTATTCCGAACTGATGGGAGACTAAGTGCTTTAGGGCCAAATATCTTCAGCAGTCCAGCAGAGTGATGGGAAGGCGAATTTGAACCCAGTCCTAATGAATTTCCTGCTCACCCCTCGTCTGTTTCATTTATGATATCGCAGATCTCCATGTTGAGGGTCCAGTCCTCACTCTGTAATCCTCCATCTGTGGCTCTCTCTGGAGAACAAAACACACATTGAACGACCAGAACGGTTAAAATATATATATTTTTTTTCTACAAAACAATGTTTGCGAGCGTAAAAGCTCACAAATATGGGTTCTGTGAAGTAGACAACTGGTGGCTTTCTGCCCACATTAAAACTGTAAACCTTCCAACAAAATGTTCAAAATCAACCAATCCCACGATTATGACTCACAGAAGATAGGAAAGGCGTTTGATTGTCTGATAGTTTAGTGTGTCTCTAAAAAGGAGACAAAACATTTAAGTAAAAAGAGGAAACTGTGCCTTTTGGGAAAGGGAGGTCTTATGAAAACAAAACCTAACACTAAATATTTCAAACACGATGTAGGAAAATATTGTTTGTCACACTCTTTTTGGGGGATGTAAACGTTCTTCATTTAGTTGATCAGACTGTGTGTGTCTTCATTTACATCTACAAGAACCTGGATTGAAATCATTCATATTTCTTCACATGGGTAATTCACAGTTTCAGATGAGATTACGTGGTTTCATTAAATGTGATGATCGGCGTTCAAACGTCGGAAGCGTTTATTGGTGCTCGCAACGTCACACAATTGTGAACATAAATTCCAGTTGGACGGGTTTTATATTATCTTGAAATTATCCTATTTTTTTATGCGGTTGCCCTGTGAAAAAAAACACAAGATGTATTAAAACCTAACTGGAAACTGATCAGGAGACAGAGTAGAACTACTAAAAATATTTTTCTCCATTTCAGTTTTATATTGCTGGGTCTCTGGGCCGCCACTTGATGCTTCAAACTCTAGAAAATTAACAGAAAGAACAAAATGGTTAACTGGAACGTGGGAAGCCAACACGACGGGAGAAAAAGCTACTAACAGAGGGTGTGACGCAGCTGCATACTCAGCCATATTAGTTAATACAGTCAAAAACAGAAACCCCTCTGCGCTGATCTCCCCTTCACCCTCCATGGTTTTGTTTCAAACTGTTTTGGCTACAAACACAAATTATCCAGAGAGGTCACACTTCAGTGAATCTATTTTCTGATCAGCTGTCAACAAACTTGACAACCACAGACCAACATACTTCTTTCTTACTATTAAGGTGAATTTACATCCAGAAAATTCCCTTAAAATGTGTTAAAATGCGTCTTCGGAAGAATTCACCACAGCTCTCCTCCTCCTGCCATGTGTCACGTAAGCTCCTCAGGTGCATTGTTGTGTCACTGCAGGGCCGAGCGAGGAGAGAGTAAAATGTGCTAAAATGACACTGAAAGATTGGAGCTTTACTAGTCGTTTAAGTGGATTAATTCATCACGGTGTTGTGTCACCTCTCCTGCAGCCTCTAGGTTCAGTAATTGACACGACACAACCGAAGCCAGTCGATCACGTGGCTCTTACGGTGCCAAGCCGTACCATGCACTTGCCAACAAGGCTGTAAAGTCCCTGTCCGTCCTATCTCTCTTCAATGTCGACTTTCAAGCCCCTTCATTCCTTCCTTCTTGCCAGACTTTAAATCATCCATGTCTTTGGGTGTTTTATTGTGTAGTTATTTGTTTCCTGTTCTACATGCCTCCATGACCAGCTGCTAGTCAAAACCTGGCGGCTTGGATGTGAAAAACATGACGCACAAGTCTCCTCTCTTTTTGCCAGGTAAGATGATTATTTGCCCCCCCTCTGCTGAGGTGTACGGATCACCATCACTGGAACGAAAAGCTGGTAAAAAAAAACAAAAAACAACAACAACAACAAACAAACTCAGCTGAGATCTGTGAAATGCTGAAATTCAAGATGTAGTAAATGTAAGGCACTGCAAAACTCAAATGGAGGACTGTGGCGTAAAGAGAAAGATATGATGCTTTTGGTGATTCTGAAGCCTTTCATCCTTCTTTTATAAGCTTAAACTTAAAAACCAACCAATTAAGAATGGGATTGAGTCTGAGCCTTTCTTGGCCTTGCCCTTTTATGATTAAATGTAACTCCTATATAAATGTTACTACATTATAATTATACTTCATAAACATTCGCAAAGGCCTCCAATCAACGCTGTCTATGAATGTAAAAGGAAACTAATAAAGTTATAGATTTCTTTCTTAACAGGAGCAGAGCATCAATGATGAGTAAAACTTTGTCCTTCTCATCACTATTAGTTGATTTGACATAAATAGAAGAGGAACCGTGTGACATTGTATTTAAAAAATATACTGCTTCTTGCTTAAAAAAAAGACTTTTCACAGGACCATCATTTGCACCATTACACAGACAAAGAACTGTTGAAAAATGGCCTAAATCTGAGGTTGTTTTAAAAAAAAAAAAAAAAAGCAAGAGGCGAATAGGAACATGTTCACAAAAAATACACACATGCCTTTCTTCTCCTCTGCAGGACAAAGGTTCACAGCAAACCGTGAAGGTTTTAAACTAAAAACAACGAACCCGGCCTTGAAAACTACTTAACGCTGTCTTCATAAAAGCATGGTATTTTAGCGTAACGCTGGTAAATGTAACGGACTAACTTATCTGGGTTTGCTGGCTAACATTAGCCGAGAGCTCATTCCACGCAGATGACGTTTGCTAGGGAGATGCCAGCGCGAGCTCGCTTTTTCCTGCCATTTTAAAAAGTAAATTCTGTAACTATTCATTGAGGAGAAAGCTCTACACCTCTAATAAAGAACCTCGAGGCTTCACGTACCTACACACTGGCCCACGGGAGTGCTGTAAGGATTTCCAAGTAAAAACTCCATTTTGACAACAAACGATCCGCTAGGGATTGACAGAGACGCTGAGGCCCAGAGGTGGTATAGCTAAGCCCCACCTATTGACAAATTCTATTGGCTGAAAAAAAGTAAACCTTTGATTCGATTGGCTGGAGTCAGTGTCAGTTATGTTTAGCATCCTAAAGCTGCGTTCAATAAACGTTTCCCAGCACCGTAAAAACGGCATTGCTTTTTGTCTGAATGGAAATCTGACTTGATTGTACTGCATTACTCATAACATGAAGAAAAAAGTTCTAAAACACATACAGTTAGAATAATAAAGTGTTGTAGCGAACAAAATGCTCTACGTTCCTTTAAAATTTTCCCAACTCAAACTCAATTAATAGCAATGTGGGGGTTAAAGGTGTCAATTAAACATGTTTTCCTAAAAGTATTTGAACGCATCTGAGATTGAGATGTTGCTAAGCAACTGTGCATAAACAACACAGAAACTAGCGTTACACATACGTGTAACTTATTTTAAGCATTTTACATTGAAAAAAAGAAAAGAAAAGAAAAGAAAACATTTGTAACGAAGTCCTCCCGTTGTCAATGGTAAGTGTTTACCGTGGGCTAATTAATTAATTACACCAAACAGGGTATATAGGTTTTTGCTCAGTGTATTTTTATTCACTATACTTTTAGCATTAGTGTATTTGTTGCTGTTGTCTGTGTGTGACATAAATGCTGCTGCAGTGACCCTGTAATTTCCTGCAAATGACCAATAAAGTATCCATCATCATCATCATAAAGCTAATCTTCAAAACTTTTTCAAACTTTTGCATTTTTGGGATTGAAACTGTTTTTACCTGAATAAGTCAAATTTTGACGTACTTTGTCGTTTTTAACAGGGTGTAATTTGAATCTCGACACTTTGAATATGAACAGCAACATGAAGCAGGGCCCCATAGTGATTAAAGAGGAGATCTTGCAGGATGCTGTGAAGAAGGAAGTCACCCAAACTCTAGAGGCTCTATTGAACAAGCTGGACTACGTTTTCTTAAGGGAAGCTTTTATTTCATGCTTGGAATGCAAAAGTGAACTTTTTCATTTAAGTTTGGAAAACAAAAGTAAGAAGGAACATAACAATTTTGCCTTTACTTGAATGCATTTTGAGTTTAGTGATACAAAAGATTATTTGTTTACAGACATCCTGAGGATTGACCTTTTATATGATTTTACATCTCTGGTGAGGCTTGATCTGAATAACAACGTTATAGACAAGATCAAAGGCCTGGAAAGCCTGATTAATCTAACCTGGCTCAGTGAGTTTTTTTAATATTCAGGTCATGTTTTGTTGTAGTGATCGTGTTTGCATCGGCAAAAATATGGATGGCATTTTTGGTGGCACATGTTCAGAAAATTTTAAATCTGTCTTTTAGATCTGTCGTTCAACAAGATTAAAAAAATCGAGGGTCTGGACGCTCTGCAAAAGCTCGAAGTGCTGAATTTGTCCTACAACCAAATCTCTGTCTTTGAGAACATGGACACACTAGAAGACCTGAGACTTCTCTTCATTGGAAACAACCTCATCAAAGAGCTGGACACTGTAAGATCTTCATCTTGGCCAAAATAAAAATATCAGTCTGTATCACATATGCAATGAGAAATTCATTTATTGCATTTTAAGAATGTATTATTGTAAAAATGTTTGTATAACTTCATGCATATGTGATGCATTTCAAAGGTGCTCTATCTCAGGAGGTTTAGGAACCTGTTCAAACTCTACATGGCTGGAAATCCTGTCTCTAATGAGGAAAACTACACACTTTTCATTATTGCCTTTTTGCCAAACCTGACCTGCCTAGACAGCATTTTAATTGACTCTGAAATAGTAAGTATTTTTGACTTATTTGGTTATATAACCGTTATCTTTGTTAAATGAGTGTTTATCCCCCCAGCCATTTTGAAACTACATATGAAAAGGAAATCATATATGTCTATGTTTGTACAGAGAGAGGAAGCATCCATCAAAAACCGATTTCTCCTTGACAAAATGCAACTTAAAGAGTTGCAAAAGCAACTAGCCAATGAAACGCAGCAAAGCCAGGAAGCTGAGTTAAAACTCCACCATGTATGAAAAAGTTCATGTCTATTAATACAGCTCTTCGAGTGGACACGTTCTATAACCTCCTGTGTCTTGTTTTTTACAGGATGCCTTTGTGGAGGACCTCAATGGGTCCAGTTTGTTCAACAGCATGTTTAAAGATGATCCAGAGGCAGCGAGACCACAGTTACTTCCAGGAGTGGCTCCTCTGCTTCAAACATATCCTTTTTTTGCCTTGTTTTTTAAATCCTTTTAGCTGTGTTACATTAACTTGATGCACAAGGTGATCAAATCATTCATAGATACCTTGACCTTGCCTTTACTTTAGAGGACCAAATGGTGGAGCTGTGTAGGGCCTTTTTTGACTTCGGCTTGGCGGAGCACAAACAAAGAGAGACAGAGTTGAACTCTTTCTTCGTTGGCCAGGATGAGGCTGAGGCGTATTATAGGCAGAAGACATCGCAGATACTGGCAGAGTTTGATCAGGAGCACAAGGAGGCAAGTAGACAGAATGTACAGTTTGTAAAAACATTTACTGTAAGTCAGTGATACAATATTTGTTTTTTCCCCCTAATATTAAAATTATTTTGTGAGTTTAAACTTTTTTTAGAGGACTGCAGAGTTGCAGAATTTGACAGAATCAGACCTATTAAAGGACAAGATCAGCAGCTGCAATGATGCGATCACCCAGCTCTGTAAAAGCCTCCTGACAGTAGAGTTTGAACTGGTCAGCAACCTCGAGGTAAACGTCTGCACATCTTCTGTACATTTTATTACACTTACTTTGTTTATATGGAGGTTTAGTTTCATATTTACTAAAATTATGCTTTCTGTTTGTTTTCAGGAAAACATCACAAAGCTTGACAACTCTATGTCAAACATGGCTACCAGCTTTATGGAAACCGCACAGGAGACATATCCTTTTTTTATTTATTTTTTTCAACTTAACAGCTATGAATTATTTCAGGCAATAAAACATTTTTACCTATATTTATATAATGTTTAAAGTGTATCTTCATGCCTACCTGATTAAAAAACCAAAGAATCATGGCAAAAACACAATCTATGGAAATAAATGAACTTGGCTCACTTGTAAACAAGTTATTACTTACTTATTTGAATTTGATTACAAGCCGCTATCAAAGTAGTAATTTGCTTGTTTTGCCTTGTTTGAAATCCTAGTTTCTTTGACTCAGTTATACATTTAATCAATTACGAGATCTGGAGGATAAATATTATCAGAAGGTGAAGGAAATTGTTGTTGAAACTCAGGAGAAAGTGGCCAATCAAAATCTGGAGGAGGACATACCAGATGATGTGATGAGGGTTAGTATTATTTCTTTTTGTCCACTATAAGTTTCCTTTTTTACTGCTGTCAATAAAGCCTCTTCATACCTTTAGTGGCTAAACTCAAACATTGTGGGTTTACAAAAGCAAGAAAACATACTTACTATATATAGAAAATGCTTGCAATAACCTCTAAATTATATACTAATGTGTCAACAGCAAGGTATGGTATCAGGATTTGTGGATTTGTTTGTTTTTTCATCTAGCTGTTCACAGACAAAGATTCATTAATGAATACCTTGAACAGCAGCCATGAAAACCACCAGCTGAGGATAAATGACAGAGAGATCCAGTTGGTTACACAAGTTAGTGCTTGGAAAGTGGCCCTTTTTAAAGAGGTAGGGAGCTAAAATTACACTGTAACAAACAGTTTAGTGCATGTATTTAAGGTAAATGGTAAACCTCACCTTTTCTAACATTTGTTATTTTTGTTTCTCATCTTTATGGGTTATTACAGATTCAGGAAAAAGATGTTCAGCGGACCCACGTGCGCACCTCAGACATCTACAGATATGCAGACTATTTGAGGAAGCAGCTGGAGGATTAGGATTATAAATTAACAAAGTAAATTCACTTGTAAAATGTGCATTCTGCAATGTCTGTATTTGTATCAAACATAGTAAAATAAACCAAAACAGTTTAATTATATATGCATTTATCTTTATTTAGGTGGGGGAAAAATGGATGGATTGATGGATGGATGGGTGGATGCGTGGATGCGTGGATTGGTGGGTGGTCCTAACCCTAAATTTTAAATAAAATGTAACTATAATTTTGAACTTGGCATTATCTAATGT